>APFE030429411.1:6415-232976 GCA_000404065.3 Pinus taeda | reverse complement strand
TTGAGGGCCGCGTCCGTTGGTGATCCAAATCTGAAGCCGATAGAACTGCATGCGGCTGTCGTTTCCTAGATCTACTGTCTCTGACTGCTTTCGGGCCGAGAGGACTGCTCTGTTGTGTTCGGAGCATCTGTTCCAGTGAGGAACCCCTTTCGTTTCACGCGAAAAGGTTTCCGGTAGCCCTATCTGCGTCATTTTTAAGATCTGGAGGTATGCAGTCTTTATTTGCAGTTTACTGTTATTTTCTCTCTGCTTATTTCGGTTTCGGTTTATTTAGTTTTTTTTTAACCGGATCTATACCTTTCATTTCTGCGTATGCTCTTTTCCCTGTGACTCTGTGCAATCTGGGCAAATCAGAAACAGAAAGGAAGGATTTTTTTCTAATGCGTATGCTCTTTTCCCTGCACCTTTGTGTGATTTCGGAAAATCAGAAACATTGAGAAAAACATTTAGTTTTTCGGCTAAAGCTAATTTTTTTTTAAATATTTAGTTTTTTTGGGTAAAGCTAACTTCGAGCCATAAGGTTCGTTTTTCTTTGCATGTTCGTGTTGGGTTTTGTGTTTTGTGTTTTATAGGGAAAAAGAGGTTTCTCAAGGCAAGCACGCAAACCAAAGCCCCCCCCCTTCTCTCTCTCTCTCTCAAATTTTTGTATAGATCAATTGGTTCAAAGTTATTTTAAGAGAGTAGAGGTCTTGGGTTCAAATCTCCATTTTGTGGGGGCGTTTTTTCATTCCCGCACATTCGCACACTTTGCCGGCGACTTCAACAATTTTTTTTCAAAAAGCCATAACTTCTTCATCCGGAAGCCTTTTTCAGAGCCGTTTTTTTTAAAACAGCCTAATTTTTCGAGATCTATCCATTAGAACACTTACTTTCAGCATCTTCAGCTTCAGATTTTTTTTAAATGGAAAGTCCATGCCAAGTCATTCTTGACAGCACTAACTACTTCCAATGGGTATCCTACATGGAAGATTTACTTAGAAGTAAAGGTCTCTACAGAATAGCCACGGGCCAAGAGAAGAAACCAAAAGATGAAGACAAGGTTGCAAAATTGGAAAATAGACAAGATCAAGCACGTGGTTTGATAGGGATGTCTATTTCTCCTGATCTTAGATTCCATATTGCAGAACTTGATACTCCTCATGAAGCATTGGAACAAATCACTAAATTTTTGGGATTAAAAATGAAATTAGAGCCCATCAACTTGAAAATGAGTTGCTTACATTGGATCCTAATAATTTTTCTTGCATTGAAGATTTCTTGTCCAAATTCAAGACCCTTAGATATCTCTTGGAAGGTGTTAAGGTTAAGAGAGAAGATAGTAACCTTATTTATTCCATCCTTACAAAGTTGGGACCAGCCTACTCTGTATTTGTTTCCACCTTCCATTCTACAAGGGAAGCTTTCATTTGTCAAGGAAAAGACTACAAGGCCCATTCCTTTGACTCTTTTTGTGATTCTTTAATAAGAGAACAAGAAAAACTCTTACACCTTGGTCTTCTTAATCTTGGAAACTCTTCCAAGAAAGAGTTAGCCGCCCAACATCAACCAAATTTAAAGAATCCTAAGAAGTCATATCCTAAAAAGAATGGTCTTAAACCAAACAAGGGTCCTAAGCAAACTCAGTCTCAAAATGAAAGATCATTTCAGCAAAATGATAAGACCAATAAAAACAAATGGAAGAAGACTGATAAACATTGTAACTTTTGTAATCGAGATGGCCACTTAGAATCTAAATGCTTTAAGAAGATGGAAGCCTTGGAAGCCGCAATGAAGAAACATAACATCCATGTGGATCATTCTTCTACTTCTACTTCAACTTCATCTTCAGGAATGGCACTTTCTGCATGTCGTTGTCAATCATCTCAGTCTGGTTATGCATTAAATGTATCTTCTTCTTCTCATTCTCATGAGTGGCTCATTGATTCTGGAGCCTCTTATCACATGGGCAAAAACAAAGCCATGTTTTCTTCTTTACATGATTGTAACACCAAAAATATATATGTTGGTGATGATAGATCTCTTAATGTTGTAGGGACTGGAACTGTTCATCTAGACCATGGTCAGTTTAATGATGTATTATGTGTTCCAACCTTATCCAGCAACCTTCTATCTGTATATCAGATAACTCATTCAGGTGAAGGTAAAATTGTTGAATTTTCACCTCATGATGTTGTAATCAAGGATCTAAGAGATCCTAAACAGATCCTAGCTACTGGTATTGCTGATGATTCCACAAGGTTGTACAAGTTTCACAACTTTGGGTCATCAAATCTTCCTTCAGTATTTGTTGCTCATAATGATGAAGTGAGCAAACTTTGGCATGAGCGATTTGGTCACTTAAACTATCGCTCCCTTCAGCATCTATGTAAAGAAAATATGGTGACAGGTCTTCCCATGGTATCTTGCAGAGATGGTGTTTTGTTCCGGATGTGTACTCGGAAAACATCATCGGGACAATTTTGAAAAACGTGCCTCTTGGCACGCCTCAGCCCCTTTACAGATTGTGCACAGTGATTTATGTGGTCCACTTCCTGTTGCTTCATTCTCTGGCTGCAAGTATTTCTTAACTTTCATTGATGATTTCCCCAGACGCACTTGGGTATACTTCTTAAAACTCAAGAGCGAAGTATTTAACACATTTTTGGCCTTCAAAGCCTTTGTTGAAAAACAATCTGGACATCAAATTCTTAAGCTAAGAACTGATAATGGTGGAGAATATGTTAAAAAACACATTCATCAACTTTTGCACCGAAAATGGAATTCAAATGCAACATACTGTTCCATACACTCCACAACAAAATGGTGTAGCTGAAAGGAAAAATCGCACCTTAAAGGAAATGGCTAATTGTATGCTGCAATCTAAAGGACTCAGTCTTAGTTTTTGGGCCGAAGCAATTAATTGTGCAAATTATATAATAAATCGCACTCCTACTAAGGTTCTAAAGAATATCACTCCAGAAGAAGCTTGGAGTTCCATTAAACCAGATGTAAGTCACTTTCGTATTTTTGGAAGTGAAGCATGGGCCCATATTCCAGATGAAAAGCATAAAGCTTTAGAACCTAAGAGTGAGAAATGTACTTTTGTTGGATATTCTGAAGATGTAAAAGGTTATAGACTTATTCCATTTAAGTCCAAAATGTTATCATTAGAAGAGATGTAAAATTTGATGAAAATAAATCGGCCTGCGAGCCTAGTCCGGCGGATGTGCCACCTCTTCCTATCTCTTCTACTTTTGAAAACATTTCTTCTTCAGATGATGAAAGTGAGGATGACAATCCTCCCCCACCTTCTCAGGATCCTCAACTTCCAAGATGGGTCCGTGCTACTCGGGATGCAGCAGGTGATCTTGCCGGTGATCCTACAGATCACCGACGTACACGTTCTCAGTTTGAAAAAGCCTCTTCTTTACTGGCTCAAGCTCCAGTAAATCATGATCCTGACACTTTTGCAGAAGCTTCAGGCCATCCACATTGGAAAACAGCTATGAATGAAGAATATCATTCATTGTTGGCAAATGATACATGGGATCTTGTTCCTCTACCAAAGGGACGCAAACTTGTTAGATGTAAATGGGTTTACAGAACCAAGTATGGACCAGATGGGAAAGTTGATAACATAAAGCTCGTCTTGTTGCTAAGGGATTTTCACAGGTTGAAGGCATTGACTACACTGAAACCTTCTCCCCTGTTGCCAAAATGAACTCAATCCGCCTTGTTCTTTCCCTTGCTGCCTCTTTAAATTGGGAAGTCCATCAGATGGATGTTAAATCTGCCTTCTTGCATGGGGACTTGCATGAAGAAATCTATATGGAACAACCCATTGGCTTCATCCAAACAGACTCCAGCCTTGTATGTCGACTTAAGAAATCTCTTTATGGTCTCAAGCAAGCTCCTCGGGCTTGCTATGCCAAAATGGATAACTTTCTTTTAGAATCTGGCCTTTCTAGGTGTCATTCTGACAATACTGTCTACACCAAGAAAGTGGGAAACTCCCTTATCATCCTTGTTCTTTATGTTGATGATCTTATTCTTACTGGTAGTGATCCCAACCTTATAAACCATGTGAAGTCCAGCCTTAAAAAGAAATTTGAAATGGCAGACTTAGGACACTTACACTATTTTCTCGGTCTTCAAGTCTTGCAATCCAAGGAGGGTATTTCCCTTTCCCAGTCCAAGTATGCTTGTGATATTCTTCGTCATTTTCACATGGAAGATTGTAAGCCAGCTCCTCCTCCCTTTCAGTCTGGAGTCAAACTTTCAGTCTCTTGTACTTCTCCTGAAGTTGATGCTACCTTATACCGTCAACTTGTAGGAAAACTCTTGTATTTAACCCATACTCGTCCTGACCTTTCCTTTGCTGTTGGCCTTGTTGCTCGTTTTTGCAAAACCCCCGTGAAAGTCATTGGAAAGTAGCTAAAAGAATACTTCGTTATGTTCGAGGTACAATACAGTTTGGGATTCATTACAGTGCCAAAGCAGCTCCTCTATTAGTTGGTTTCACTGATTCTGATTGGGCTGGTGACCTTGATGATCGGAAGTCTACTGTTGGTTATGTCTTCACTCTTGGTTCAGGACCTATTACATGGGCTTGTAAGAAACAGGCTGCCATTTCTCTTTCGTGAGCAGAAGTAGAGTATCGTGGTGCCGTGGAAGCTAGTAAGGAAGCCTTGTGGCTTCGTCAGATCCTATCAAAATTTGGCTTTGAGCAGCAACATCCAACCACACTTTGGTGTGATAATCAAAGTGCCATTCAGCTATGCAAAGATCCAGTCTAGCATCAGCACAGCAAACACATTGAACTACACATGCACTTCATTAGAAAACTCATTCATGGCCATGTTCTTGAAGTGCAATATTGTTCAACAGATGATCAGGTTGCAGACATCTTCACAAAGGCTCTCACAGAGGCGAAGTTCACTAAACTTTGATATATGCTTGGAGTTCATGCAGTTGTCACTAAGGGGGGATAGGCTCTAGTGCCTCCTTCCTTCTCCTATTGTGTCATATTTGTAAATCCTTTAATCCTATCCCAAGTTGTTCTTAAGGGGGGATGTTAGGATATTCCGACACATAGGAAATAGTTAAGTATAACTTGGTCTAGTGTAGAGTTAGGTAAAGTGTGTTTCTTTACTATGTACCGTTGTACATTTTGTAACTTACAATCCAACGGTCACGATATGTAGTGATCCGACGGTTCATTCTCTCCTCGGTATTACTGACACTTGATCCGTGGCCTTGACACCCGATTGGTCCATGAATTGTATTTAAAGCACATGGAGGGTCATTTGTAGGTTAACCGTGCATGAGAGAAGCTTATGTAAATTTTCATTCTTTTATTAATAAATTGCCTGTAGTAGCCACGTTGGCGGAGGCCGTGGACTGTTTCCCTCTCTGAGGGTTTTAACCACGTCAAAATACTGGTGTATTTATCTGTGATCTGTTTGTGAGCGGTGTCCTTTTGGTGTTCTGTCTGAGGAACTTACCCTGTAAATTCCTACACCTTTGCTCGCAGTTCTTCCTACCCCTGCTCAGCTCCAGTGACCCTCCTTCTGCCTTTGTTCTTCCATTTCCCATTCACTGCCTGCAAAACGTTGCTCCATCTCCATTCGAATCCCCTCGTTCTCTTGCCATACCCCTGCTACAAGCTCGATTGCTTCATGCTCTTGATCTGCTGCTCCTCTCACCGTCAAGCAAACCTACATGCAAATCCCTCATCCTCTCCCTGTTCCTCCTCGTTGACTTGCAACCTGTGCCATCAACTTCTCCCTATCCACCTGTGTCACCTCTCCATCGACCTGCAACATTCCATCTCACAGCTTCTCTCGCTGCAACTCCTTTCCTCCTTGCTCGAGCTCTCTCCGCGTCTAGACCTGCAGGCAAACACTCACGTTTTATTTTGTTTGTTTGTTTTTTTTTAAACTTTTTTATCGATATGCATTAGGGTTATTGTATTGATATGTATTAGGGTTAGCTTCGTTTATTTTATTTTCGATTTCATATTTATTTTGTAAGAGGGGTGTTTTGCAAATTCAATTTTATTTTGTTTTGGGCTTTTTCATTTATTTATTTATTTTTGTTTATTTATATTTATATTTTTATTTTGGTTTTCAATAAAAAATTTTAAAACCATTTAAAAAACTAAAAAAAATTCATTTTTGTGACTATGAAATTGTGAGTGAATTAAATCAAAAGACTTATGTGTTCATATTTAAAAAAATTATTTTTTATGACGCCTATGGCCCATTAATTTTTTTTAATTTATTAAAGTCCTTTTGATTTTGATTTTTTGGTCACATTAAAAATATTTGCCACATTAAATTTTGCTTCATAAACTTAGCATTTACCTAAGGGATAATTAACATACAAATTTAAAGTTCCTTGGTATCTTTGGTGTTAAGTGTAAAATTTTAATGGTAGTGATTTCTCTATTGTCAAGTGCGATTAATGTTTTAAAAATCATATTGACTATAGGAGAAAGACTAATTCTTATAAGGTCTGGGATTTAATTGGTAGAAACTCTTGCATGATAAAGTTTTGAGCATTCGCATTTAATCATTCACGATCGTCACTATTTGTCACATTTATAAATTGCTCTAAGTAACTTGTTTTTATTTAGTCTATGGTTAATTGAATATAAAGGCGCTGGTCTATAATCATTTCTATTTTGTGGTTGTGTCTTGGTCGTATTAGTGTTTGATCTATTCATCTCAATTAACTAGGACTCATTTACATTCGTCAAGTTGTCCATCTTTAAGTCATCTAGAGCTTGTGTCTCATAGGCTATCTCCATTCATTCACCCTAGGGACTACCCTCGTTGACTTGTCTAGGAGAAAGTCTAAACGGAGTAAGGATTAGTGTGACAACCCTTACTCTGAGCGTTGTCGTGGTGCCTAGACACTTTGTGCGACAACACTTCTCAAATCGCAGTTTTGAATGCCTAACAGTAGATCCTACTGTTATTTATAAATGTTGGAACACGTCTCTACCCTAAAAATATCTAGGAGATTTCTTGCCTAGAACGTGTTTGAGAGCAAAATGGTTTTACTTGCACAAAGTTAGATCAAATTAATACCGAGTGCTCATAAATTGTTGCTTAGATTGAAGATAAATAACCAGTATTATGTCATGCTAGCAAAGAATACTCAATATATCATTTACACACTAAAATCATCACAATCAAGGAACTATGCACCTTTTTTGAATAAATGGACTTTGAATATAATGTATTTCCAAGGATTGTTTAAACCATATTTGAACCATGTGTCAAATCATTTGCTTTTAATAAAATAAAGTGTATGACCAAATCGTATAGTATTCAACTATATTAATGATGTGGACTAAATTAAATAGGGGAAGCTGGAACGTGTTAGATTGACCTTGAAAGTTCACGTCCAAGCCTTTTAACAACAGTAAGTTGCATTTTCCAGCAAACTGAAAAGTTATTTTCTGCTATTACAGAATTAAATCCCTCTAGGTTTATGCTCATAAAAATTCCAACAATAATTTTTCTAAATATTCACTGGGCAAACCCCACTTTTTCGACTGTAAATTGATAAATGAAGGATGTATGTTAATTTCAAAGCTTAATTGCAAGATTCCAATTGAAAAAACTTATTTATCAAGCACATGGAACCTTAGAAATGATGCAGATTTCTTCTGTAACAGCAATAAAAACATGCAGATCTGGAAGAAAAGCACTTGATACAAAGGGTAAAAGAGATCCAATAATGATGCAAACTCATTCTATCAAAACCTTGGCTAAGATCTAACTTTATTTTCAACGACCCAAGGTAATTAAACTTGCTACCTTATGGGAAAACATGAGAATTAACAGTTAATAACCCTACACTAAAGTATAAAATGTAATGTTTTGGGCTTTTTAAAATATATAAGTTGGTTGCTGCAAATTCTTACATTGTGCATAAATAACCTTACCTTACGAGCTTAGTTGTGAGACATACTCCCCTCTAGGTCATCTTCACACTTCTCTCTCTCTCCTCATTGATTGGGTACAGATATTTGGGCCTTTCTCTCTCCACACGTCCGAAATTTCAGGAGAGCAAAATTTCAGGAGACCGAATTTCTGTACAGTTTGACCAAGCGTTGACCAGCATGCGTTGACCTCCTTTGACTGTGTTTTTGTGAAGGCTATCTCTGTTTGGGCTTCTGGGCACATAAATCGAGGCTAAACATTGATTGTTGATTGCAGCTAGGGCTGACTCTAGGTGGGCTGTTTGACCAGGCTTTCACTGAGTTGAATTTGACTGTTTTGAGGGTTGCTTTATCTTGCTGTTTGGAGGCCAAAGTTGACCGATTTGCTGAGGGTCAAATCTGCCCTGTTGACCAGTGTTGACTTTTCACGTTAGGTCTCTTTTGCTGCTGTTATAAATTATCAGATTTGTAAATTATACTATCTCTCTTTGTTGAACTATCTTGTGTCCTCTTGTCTTGGCTTGTCTTCTACTGTTTATGTTTATGTTCTATTTGCATTTTACTATCATGTTGATGTGATTGCTAATCTGAATATTGATACCGGGCTAATAAAGAAATTGAAGTAAAATTGCTCTAAAGCATAGAACATATCATTGTTGCCTAAAATTAACATGTTGTTCTTGTACGATCTTGGTGTCTGGGATAGAATCTTAAATCACTGATGCTACCAAATCAAAGATCATAATGAAATTACTTTGCACAGTTGAATATAAACAGCTGTAAATCTACTAGTGCACAAAATATAGACAACTGTTTACAATTTTCAACCCAACTTCGTTATTTCTATCAAACTGAATAATACAATAGTCTAGGGCTCTCGTACTAGGGATAATGGCCCTCATACATCCACTAGTACAAGAATACAAAACTGGGGCTTGGTGTCAATCCATCGACAACCAATCTACCCTCAACAAGATACTTTGACCATATGGCTGTAGCACGCTCTCTCAGCTCCTCTTGGTCGTACTTTGTACCTACCCAGTCCTTTGGTTCCTGATCTGCAACATTGCCTCTGTCAACCGAAGTCCATTTGGCCATTGAACCTCGACTCTCCAATCTACTCACTAGTTGTGCATTAGTCCATTAAGGGCACAACACATCGAGACTCTTGTCGTGTTGTTCACAACTTCGTTTGTGAACAACTCTCAATTTGCCCACTGGTGCTCCTCAGCTACTCAGGGACTTCAACCCACTATGGTCGTCTTGTGCTGCTCCAATGAAGACCAACATAGGGTACGAAAAGCTGCAACCTATCATTGCAATATATCCATCTGCGACACTGAGCACGACCTAGGAGGACTGCCCATCATTTGCTGTAGAAGTCCTTCTCCACACACAAGTCTAGGGCTGCTCAACTGCTCCTCTGGCTCATCAAACCTTGAGCTCAAAGACTGCCACTCTAGCTTCCCTTCCTTTGCTAACCTACTAGCTTTGTTGTGCACCCTTGAAGATCTCAAGTCATTGCACAAGCACTCCAACAAACCCACGACTGCTCCAACAGGGTTCTATCCTCCAAACCACAGGGAAAACACCCTTGTTTGGGCTGTGACCTGCTACAAAAAGATGCGAGTTGTTTAGGAGAGCCTCCCTAGGCCCCATGCATCACCAAACAACCTACTCACACCTCCCAACAAGTCTACTATCCCCGTGGCCCAAACAGAGCACTAAAACATGCGCATAAAAACCCTCAATCCTTACCTCTGCCTTGTAGCCTGATCTGGCAAGTAAGATGCTTCATTCTAGAGATACGCTGCCCACAAAACAATCGTCCTGGCTGTCATACATGTTGCATCAGACCTGTGGCTTTCTCTCAAGGAATTTGCACCTCAAAATGAGACAAAACCCTCCTCAAACACTTGCTTCCTTGCTCCTTTCTTTTTGCCTCAAAACTGTACCAAAATCACAGAGCTAATCCATGCTTGAATGCACTTGGGATGGATGAAATAACTCCATACTTACCTCTTGTTTATATCCACAATAGGGCTCCATCAAATTCCTCCAGGAGGGCTTGCCAATTGTCATAAGGTCACTAAAACATCAAGCTGACCTTAACTTTTGTGTCATAAGCCCACACAATATCTTCAAAAATTAATCTCTTTAATGTCAAATCGGAATTGGACGATTCTCGACGTGTTGGATTCGTCTCGACATCTACTATCATCCTTATCCATCATATGTCGTAATCTCGTCATGGTTTTGGCCCAACAACTTTGGGTGCAAAACCCCAGGCTTGGGTTTCAAGTGCACAAGGCTACTTGTGGAGCTCCTTCCTCCAAACCCTTGATCCTCAAGGCTCGAAGTACTCCCAAGCAACAAAAATCAACACTCCCTCCTAGCGGGGGAGGTACTTCCAACACTAGGAAGTAACCATCATCATTCGACGACACTAGCCCATCTAGCGTTTATCACTGCAACACTTTGTAGAATGAACTCGACAATCTCGGTAGTGCCTCTCCTCATCACATTTGAACCTGAAGATCCCAAACCTTCATAGGGATGCTCCCTCTGAGGCTAGATTCCCTTTGCGCCTACACGATCTCCACTGGCTCAGTCCTGCAACCACTCATCCTCTTGGATCAAATACCACTCGTGCAAATCCCTCCAATCTTGGATATGCAACATCACGATCCGATGAAGACTCTAGCCTGCCAATATCTAATCCGTCACATGAAGCCATCTCGATCATGCTGATCTAGTCCATTCTAAAGAAGTCCTTAAGCTGTCCCAACCATCCATGACAAGGCATTGGAAGTTCACGATATGCAAACCTCCACACAACATACTGAAGTGCACCAGGTCTGCCACCGATCAACTAGAACTCCCAACCCATCTCACCATGTAGTCTATCAAGACCACATCTTCATGTTTTCAGTTGAGCCCTCTGCTTCGTGATCTAGACATCCACAACTCCCTTTGAGTTGCTTCGTTGTGCACACTCTGATTCACTGTCCCACAAAGTAGCTCAAATACACTTTGAAACCATGTTATTTTTCCACGACCTTGGTGTATGGGATAGAATCTTGAATAACTGATGCTACCAAACCAATGATCACAATGAAACTACTTTGCACAACGGAATATAAACAACAGTTTAACTACTAGTGCACAAAATATAGGCAACTTTTTACAATTTTCAACCCAACTTCGTAATATTAATCAAATTGAATAGTACAACAGTCTAGGGCTCCCGTACTAGGGTTAATGGCCATCATACATCCACTACTACAAAAATACAAAACTGGGGCTTGGTGTTAATCCATCGATAACCAATCTTGAACTAGGGTTAATGGCCATCATACATCTACTACTACAGGAATACAAAACTGGGGCTTGGTGTTAATCCATCGATAACCAATCTACCCTCAACAAGATACTCTGACCATCTGGCTGTAGCGCGCTCTCTTAGCGCCTCTTGGTTGTACCCTGTACCTTCTTGGTCCTTCGACTCCCGATCTCGAACACTGCCTCTATCAACGATCCAAGTCCATATGGCCATTGAACCTCGACTCTTCGATCTGCTCACTAGTTGTGCCATAGTCCTTCAAGGGCACAACACATCGAGATTCCTGTCGAGTTGTTCACAACTCCGTTTGTGAACAACTCTCAGTCTGTCTACTCCTACTCAACCACTCAGGGAGTTTAGCCCACTATGGTCTTCCTGCGCTGCTCCAATGAAGACCAACATAGGGCATGGAGGGCTACCACCTATCATTGCAATATGTCCATTTCCCACAGTGAACACGGGCTAGGAGGATTGCCCATCATTTGCTGTAGAAGTCCTCCACACACAAGTCTAGGGCTGCTCAATTGCTCCTCTGGCTCATCAAACCTTGAGCTTAAAGACTGCCACTCTAGCAACCACCTAGGTCCATGAAGATGGTACACACTGGGCTCCAACTTGGGCACTCTCACACTATCCTCCAACAGACCATGAGTGACCAATGCTGCTGTAGCATCTGCTCTTAGTTAGGGCATCCAACACCTATGGAGACCCTTTTACATGGTTGCTAACAGACTCCTCAAATCGTCCTCTTCTAGGACACCCATCCACCTGCAAATTATATCAACTTAAGAGAACATACATACCTGCAACCTTTTGCTGCTCCTCTTGACGTGATACCCAAACAATTGCTGATATAATTTGCTCCTTAGGATGTGCAGACCTCATCCATTAGCATCCTCATTACCAAGGAGAGATCTACAACAACCTACTGCTGTCACCCTGCCTGGTATTCTGTGCACCTGGAAGTCTGGTTAGGCTACACTAACCAATCCTAAACCCTTGCTCAAAACTGTGTTTTCCCTTATAAACATGCTGCCCTACTAGCCTTGTTGTGCAACCTTGAAGATCTCAACTCACTGCACAAACACTCTAGCAAACCCACTACTACTCCAGCAACGGTCTATCCTCCAAACCAAAGGGAAAACACCCCTGTTTGTGCTGTGGCCTGCTACAGAAAGATGCGGCTTGTCTAGGAGAGCTTCCCTAGGCCCCATGCATCACCAAACAACCTACTTGTTGATTTCCGATAACATCGGATGTGATCTAAGCCTCAAATTTTGCAGGGAAGCTTGGACACATGTTTTCTAAAGAACCCATAAAGTGTTTTGGGAAATTCCACCCAGAGATAGTTTGATTAAAATAATTAACTATTTTTAATGGGACCCTAAGTCTAAACTTAGGAAATTAAAATAATTAATGGGTGTTAATCTAAATGTGGGTGTAACTTCTAGAAGAAGATGAGGATCAAATAGAAATGATTTTAGCCATTAATTAGCTTCTAATTTGGGCTGTTGAATGTCAACTAGAAGATTATTTAAGGAGGCTTGAGGGTCATTTGGAAAATACAGAGAAAGTTGATCAGTTAGATCGAATCACTGAAGCTAGAGGTAACGTAGTGATTTCGTAATGATCACGCACAGAGGGGCAAAGAGAGTTTTGGTTGGAGGATCTTCTTCGAAGCTAAGAATACTCAACAGAGAGGTGGAGAGACACAAAGAGGAGGCAACGTGGTCCCCCAAGAGGGTGACACAGAGCCAAGAAGGGCTTACCCAGGGCCCAAAAAGAGCAACACAAAAGCCTTCCATGCAGAGGTCCGAAATTTGCCAAGGAGATTGACGTTCTGAGTCGGGAGGGCTGGAGTCAGCTCTTGAGAGAAAATCGATCCAGCAAAGAGGTGACGCAGTGCCTTAGAGGCTGTTGCAGGCCTACGCAGTGCCTTAGAGGCTATCGTAGGCCCACGCAGTGACCGCGCAGGGGCAGCGCAGATGTAGTTGGGTACTCGTTGGTTCAACTGCCGGATCAGACGGAACTTGCAGTGTAAAGTGAGGTAAGCTCACTAATTTCTTCTGTCGAGTGGTATTCTCTACGCTGGATTGCCAGCAAGGCATCCAGAAATTGTATTCAGAATTAACTTTTGCTTAATAATAAAACCCCTCAGATCTGCTACACCGGTTTTCTCGCATTGGGTTTTTCCGGGGACATTTGTCCAAAAATAACTGTGTCATTTGTGTTGTATCTTTCTCTTGTTCAGTTTCTTGTTTCAACATATTATTTTAAATGGTGTAGGCTGCAGTGTATGTATTTCAATGTTTGTCATAGAAAACTGCAAATAACTTGTTCATGTAAATCTAACAAGTAGGAGAAATATCATCAGTTGCTGTAGTAGGGATTCTGGGTTTAAGGAATTTTCACATGGTATCGAAGCAGTGCAAGTGAAACAAGAAAAACAGAGCTAGAGAACCCAGCGCTGAGTAGAGAAGGAGGTCGAATAGCTGCAAGAGGCATCAATTTGAATCCCCAGAGGGTTTGCGCAGTCCAAGCCAAGAAGGGCTGAATTTTCAAGCAAAGTCTCTCTCTGAGTGAGTTGACAGAGAGGAAGGGCTTCCAGATCGAAATTCTACCGTGACAGAGGGAGCAACGTCGTAGATTCAACTTGAGGAAACAGCTGGTGGGACGCAACTTTTCGGCAGGCAGATTACTGGGCTGAAAGATGTCAGAAGAGAGAGGAGTACAGTAAGGGAAATTTTCCTCAGTAGACTTCCTGCCAAGAAGTCTGTTTTCTTATTACCTGGTCAATAACTGTAAGAAACAAAGAGGAGCAGTGCAACATTTTCGTGGCAGAGATGGCAGCCAGTGGACTGAGAGATCAGGTCAGGTTGGATGGGGCATCCAACTATGTGATTTGGAAGGCGAGGATGTCGTGCCTTCTAGGTGAGCATATTCTCAAGGTCTATGTCAACAGCGTGGTGGCTGAGCCCGCTGATCCAGATCAACTGAAGGAGTACAAGGGAGAAAAAACGAAGGCCAAGAGGATGATTCTTGATGGAGTAAAGGGTCATGTGGTTAGTCACATCGCTAGCAAAGGGACTGCTAAGGAGATGTGGGATGCCTTGGCGACGTTGTATCAAGGATCTTTCGAGCAGTGGAAGATGTACGTAGAGCAGAAATTGAGATCTACACATATGCAAAAGGGGGAGCGCATAGATCCATTCCTCATGAAGCTTCAGGAGACCCGACATGAGTTAGTAGCTGTGGGGTCTACATCTCAAGGTTTCGAGATGGTGACACTGGCCCTAAACTCAGTCTCAGAAGAGTGGCAAGTCTTTGTCCAGAGCATCCTTGGTAGGACAACTTTGCCAAATGGGAGTATGTGGGCAACTCTCAAGCAGGAAGAGTTGAGGAGAGATCTACTCAAGTATAAGCTTGACGAAACCAGCAGCAGTGGGTTGAAGCCCAAGGAGGAGGGGCAACAGGAGCAGCGGAGGCGAAAGAAGGACGTCTAGAAGATCAAATGCTTCATGTGTGGTGAAATGGGTCAATACGCAACACAGTGTCCTCTCAGGAAGAAGGACAAAGATGAGAAGCATGATCCGAAGGCTGCACCTACGAATATCGAGGAGTGGTAGTCTGCCATGACAGTGGAGATACCTCCAGGAGGAAGGTGGGCTGTTTTAGAGCTGTAGTTTGAAAGAGCTATAGATGGGCAGGATCCTTGAGGAGCCCACCTCTCAGATCAATTCCTTGCTACGGGAGCCCAGATTAGAAGTAGCAGGATGGATTAGTGTCGGTGTAGAGGAGTGTTGGAGCGACATATGCAGTGGCTAGAACGCCAAGTTTGAGCAACGTAGTGCAGCGTTGCAACAGTGCAGTGGCAGTAGCAACGCAGTGGCTTTAGAGGGATAGTGTGGGACTAGTAGCAGTTAGATCTTCAACATCGAGATGCATCTATGCTCAACACTTGTTCAGTAATTTAGGATATTTTTCCGCTGCTGATGCAGTAGCAACAACAATTTATAGTGCAGTGGCAATTGGCAGAGGCAGTGCCAACAACAACACGGATGCAAAAATTCAGAGGGAGCTATAGTACGGATGCAGTGTTGACAATGGCAGTGTCAACAGCAGTACAGTTGCAGCAGCGACGCAGTGGTTGGTGGATAGCATGTTACATCAACAACGCAGAGGACGATGTTATGAAGTTAGGGTGATGCTTCAGTGGGAGGCATTGCTAGAGCACATTCCTTGCTAAGAGGGACTGTTGATTTCTGGTAGCATCGGATGTGCTCTAAGTCTCAAATTTTGCAGGGAGGCTTGGGCACATGTATTCCAAAGGACCCAGAAATCGTTTTGGGAAATTCCACTAGGAGATAGTTTTATTAAAATAATTAATTATTTTTAATGGGACCTTAAGTCTAAACTTAGGAAATTAAAATAATTAATGGGTATTAATCTAACTATGGGTGTAACTTCTAGAAGAAGACGAGGATCAAGCATAAATGATCTTAGCCATTGATTAGCTTCTAATATGGGTTGTTGAATGTCAACGAGAAGATTATTTAAGGAGGCTTGAGGGTCATTTGGAAAATATATAGAAAGTCGATCTATCAAATCGAATTGCTGGAGCTAGAGGCAGCGTAGTGATTTTATAGTGATCACGCGAAGAAAGGGAGAGAGAGTTTTGGCTGGAGGATCTTCTCCGGTGCTAAGAATACTCAGCAGAGAGGCTGAGAGATACATAGAGGAGGCAACTCCTTAGAGCAAATCGATCCAGCAAAGAGGTGACACAATGCCTCAGAGGCTGATGTAGGCCCATACAGTGACTGCGTAGGGGCAACGCAGAAGCAACCGAGGAATCGTTGGTTCAGCTGCCGGATTAGCCGGGGCTTACAATGTAGAGTGAGGTAATCTCACTAATTTCTTCTGCTGAGTGATATTCTTTGTACTGGATTGCCAGCAAGGCATCTAGAGATTGTATTAGGAAATAACTTCTGCTTAATAATAAAAACCCTCAGCTCTGCTGCATCAGTTTTCCCGCATTGGGGTTGTCCAGGGACATTTGTCCAAAAATAACTGTCATTTGTGTTGTATCTTTATCTTGTTCAGTGTCTTGTTTCGGCATATTATTTTAAATGGTGTACGCTGCAGTGTATGTATTTCAATGTTTGCCGTAGAAAACTGCAAATAACTTGTTCGTGTAAATCTAACAAGTAGGAGAGTTATCATTAGTTGCTGCAGCAAGGATTCCGGGTTTAAGGAATTTTCACACTACTCACACCTCTTAACAACTCTACTATCCCTGCGGCCCAAACAGAGCGCTAAAAGATGCACAAAAAAACCCTCAATCCCTAACTCATTCTTGCTGCCTGATTTGGCAAGTAAGATGCTTCATTCTAGAGATAAGCTGCCCACAAAACAGTCCTGGCCGTTATACATGTTGCCGCAGTCCTGCGGCTTTCTCTCAAAGAATCTGCACCTCGGAAAGAGACAAAACCCTCCTCAAACATGTGCTTCCTTGCTTCTTTCTTCTTGCCTCAGAACCACACCAAAATCGCAGAGCTAATCCATGCTTGAATGCACTTGGGATGGATGAAATAACTCCATACTTACCTCTTATTTATATCCAACAAGAGGGCTCCATCGAATTCCTCCAAGAGGGCTTGCCAACTGTCATAAGGTCACTAAAACATCAAGCCAACCTTAACTTTTGTGTCACAAACCCACACAATATCTTCAAAAATTAATATCTCTTTAATGACAGCTCAAAATTGGACGATTTTCGATGCGTTGGATTCATCTCGATATCTACTATCATTCTCTTCCATCACATGTCACAATCTTGTTATGGTTTTGGCCCAACAACTTTGGGTGCAAAGCCCTAGGCTTGGGTTTCAAGCCCACAAGGCTACTGGTGGAGCTCCTTCCTCCAAACCCTCGATCCTCAAGGCTTGGAGTACCTCCCAAGCTACAAAAATTAACACACCGGAGGTGGGAGGCCATATACTCTCAGATTGAGTTCGCAAGATCTATGGAGGCATTTCTCGTTCAACTTTGCTTGTACCACTTCTTTGACCACTGTGGGTGGGGGTGGTTGTTCCCTTATTGGACCACCTCAACCTGGGAATTAAATGTTTGTTCCTGTCTTTTTGTTTCCTGTTTAATGAAGGCTTCCAGTGATCTGAGAGACAAGTTGTGAAACTACTTAACTATAAAGTCACATTTGCCTAATTAACCCTTTAGTCACTTACACATTCACTACTCTATTTGCAATCCCTTAAAGTCTAGACTTTAGAGCTATGAATGCAAGATATCAGCATTACTAAATATACTGTAATTACTATTTGTGTTGATGGGAAGGTTGGATCTGATCGCCTTGTTGAGCTACCTATCATTAAGATGTCAGTGCATGAACTAAAGGTTGAGAACAGAGTACCTTGCTAGCATCTTGACATAGGATATAGAAGATGCAAATCATGCAGAGGACTAGCATTGACGTTATTGATTTGAGTGAATTCACTGAATATGTTTTGTATCTACTATGACTTGAACATTTTGATTTAGATATTTTCAATTTAATATAAAAATTTGTTGATTGAACCTTACGTTAATGAGTATTGAATGCCAAATTGTCATTGAATTATAATTCTTGAGTCTTGCGAGGACAACAATGATATTATTTACATATCAAGTTTTACTGATGGTATATTGGTTTTGTTATTTATGGCTATATTTACTTACTGCTATGAACATAGTTGTTTCGTAATTTCCAATATCACAAGGATTGATAATCTCTTTGCATTTAAATGGAATTTCACCAAATAATGAGAGAGCACGATGAATCGGCTTTGTCGATTTATTCATTTTCTTTTGTTTTTGTATGTTTCAAGGAAGGAGATGCAGCTCTTGGTAATGGAGGGCTTGCTCGACTCTCAGCATGTCTGATGGACTCACTTGCAACTCTGGACTTACCAGCCTGGGGGTTTGTTTTATATTCCTCATCTGTTTGCATGTTTCAATAACTTAGCTTCACTGAATGCATTATCCATGTACTCCCACATTGTGTTCATACTGGTCGTACCCTTGAGTCCCTTTGAACTATTTATGGTCATTCGTTGGACATAAATAAAATTATCTTATCTTATGTTGGTTGAGAGAGAGAGTCTGGATGGGGGTTGGTTGTATTTCCTTTTGCTATAACTAGATTATTCCCGATTTCTGTTTTGTTTTCTTGCAATTGAAATTGAAATTTTTATCAATGTCCACAACTGACCAAAATAGGTCAAGTAGGCTTGAGGGTACAACATGCACTAACATCTATAAAAGAGGTACATGAGGCATCTCCCAGCAAAAGGAACAGAGAGAATTTAACTTCAAATCTAAGCTAAATAACAGTAACGCATAGCTATCAAATGCCGTCAAGCACAACAGATAACTTGATAAGCAATCTGCAGGTCTTGTTTATGTGTAGTTCTGCTGCAAATTCATTACTAAAGCCAATTTCTTTCCGCAGATATGGATTGCGTTATCAGTATGGGTTGTTTAGGCAGGTGATAATTGATGGGTTTCAGCGTGAACAACCAGATTATTGGCTGAATTTTGGTAATCCTTGGGAGATTGAGCGTGCTCATATCACCTATCCAGTAAAGGTTTGTTATGAAAAGATCATTCTTTGCATCAGTGTGTGTTTTACATATTGCTAATCTTATAATCCTGGGTATGCATCATGAGTTCCTGGTATCAATCCTCTATAAAGCATTTTTTAGTCTAACATTTATATTTTTATTTCATAGAATAATACTTTTTCCTGGTATATTTTGTAGTTTTATGGTAAAGTGGAGGAGGTTGTTCACAATGGAAAAAGGCAAAAAAGATGGATTCCAGGAGAGATGGTAAGAACCAGCGATTGCCCTATAGGTGCTTATATCCTTGTAAGACAGCAAATATGATAAAAGTGATTATGCTAGATTTAGAAGAAAAGTAGTCAAGAGAGGCTATGCAAATTTTGTGGATTGCCAGATTGGCACACATGAATTTGGTCAGACTGCCAGATTGGCATTCATGAATTTGATTAAACTGCATATTTGATAATGTCCTTTAAGGGAGATATGTCTAGAGAATTGCATCATTGGCAAACAAAAGCAGATGCTGTGATTTTATAAAAGCAATTTGACTGGAATTTTATAATTTAAGACTAAATTTGGGATCCTCATCTGATTTTGCTGCAGTGTTATTCCTCATATCTAACATCAATGCCATACATTGGTTAGCCAAGTTTGTATATGGCAGACATATCTAAAGCTTGTTATGTACCTCATATTTTAGTTCAAATACGTTTTCTTCATTTCATTGAATTCTTTTTTGTGAAGGTAGAAGCTGTTGCATATGATAACCCCATTCCGGGGTATGGTACTGGAAATACAATCAACCTTCGGCTTTGGGCAGCCAAACCCAGTGGTGAATCTGATCTGGTTGGTGTTTACTACACTCTAGATTTTGGAGAGATATTTGATTTGATTTTGGTTTATTGGCATTGCAAAATTTATCTAGGAACACTGTTGAGGACTTATTTGAGCATCGGTTTTGTGTTTGATGAATTGAGTTTACAAGAATATATCCAAAGGGAAGCTAGTTGTTTGCTAGAATTGTAAGTGCAAATTTGAAATACAAAGACAAAATTTGTTGTTAAAGGTTACATTTAGGTACTTTCTAAAATGATGTACATCTATATTTGCATGCAATGCTATTTGATATTCACAAAATATGCTCTAATTAGCTGACAAAACCTAGTTGCTTTATTTGTTATCAGATGTGTTGCCGACCAAGCAATTCAGTCGTGATCAGATTTAGCATGCCATTGTAGCTGGCTGTACTTTCCCATCTCATTGGCCTAATTTGTTCAGTTATGGGCATTAATTGTTTATTTTTTGGTTTGTTTGTTTAAATCTTTCTTTCTTGGTCTCTAATAAACATGGAAGGTTACTTTCTGCCTTTGGTTTCGAAGCTCCTCAATGATAGTCCTGTGAACATGTCATTTTTCTGAAGCAAAGTCACAAATTGATATTCTTTCTCAAAAGATAGCCAGCCTCCTAGGCTGATGGTATTCTCGAAATGACATTACCAAAGAGTGCATCAGCCCCTTCACGGTGATTGATGACTCAGCTGATCTGCCTTCCCTTTTTTTCTCCTTTCTTGGCCTTGGCCTTGGCCTCTGGCTCCAGTGCACCATGAGATCCTCTTTTTGTACTTGTCATAGGTTTTTTCTGAGCACTTTCTGTTTACTCTTGTACTTCATTTTTTTTCCCATAGGAAAATCTGGGCCGATCAACCCCAAAGGGAATCTTTTAAAACCTGTCGGCCAGACTAGCAGGGCTTAACCCCAAGGGTGTCGAGGAGAATTGACCCTGTGACCTCCCGATCGGCGAGGTACTTAACAATGGGGACTTAACCAGTTGAGCTAACATTTGGGGCTGGTTTACTCTTGTACTTCATTTAGCTAGATACCTAGATCTTTTTCTGTTTTTGAAAGGATAGCAATAGGAACTTCCGCTATGTATTTATTCTGTATGTACTTTGAGTCTTATCGACCTATTTATTGTGGTCATTTGTTGGACATTACTAAAGTATCTTTTCTTATGCCTCGTGCATGAAAAAGCCAGAGCTATTGCTAGTTCTGTAGCCTTCCACGTTTGAAACATAAGCACAGATGAGAGACAACTAATGATTGCTATTACTCTGTGATGTATAGTTGGTCAATCAACTAGGTATGTGTGATTATAAAGTCAATAATTGTCTATACATTGGATAGTCCCACACTTCTATGGAAAACTACATGGCATCACTCTAATAAATTTTAGTAGGTTTCTCCATAGAAAACTGAACACAAATATTCAGGAAGTTAAATTTTTGGATCAACATTTTCTGCTTTATTATTGTTTGTGTTGAAGTAAGATGCTTTAGGCCATTGTTGTTTGGGTACTTCCACCCACCTCTAGCCATACTATGCTTGCTATACCTGTATCTTGATGACTGCCTTTTTACAAAGGAAAATCCCTTTACCCCTGTAAATGTGTTTTAAAGAATTTTCATCATATCGTACCCATGCAACATAGTTTTAGGCTTGATCTTTTGTTGCCTAATTGAAAGATTAACAGCTTTATTAGTATAGAATAAATTGACTTAGAGCTTTGAAGTAAGTTGCAGTTATATAAAAGGCCTCGTGAATTCTCTATTTATTTCGTTTTTTCGATGGGACTGTTTGTTCTTTGCTGCTTCGTAGCTATTCATATGATTGTTTCCTGTTTCATGTTTCTAGAATTTTCTGTCATGGCTTTTGTCTGCCTGACAATGTAATTAAACATGTCATTTCTGGTGATTTAAATTCCAATTTTGCATTTTCACAAATCCTAGTTATTGTGAACAGGATGTTGCATAGAAAAGCCTTAGCCCTTCATGTTTACTTTCAGAATAGATAATTTTCCCATGAAACTCATATCTATCTCTTGCTGCTATTTTTCTATTTCAAAGCAGGAATCATTTAATACAGGAGACTATATCAATGCTATAATCAACAAACAACGAGCTGAGACCATAAGCAGTGTTCTACTGCCAGATGACCGTTCTTATCAGGTAGATTTCTAAATGAGTGTAGCTTATCAGGAATTGTAGTTGGCAAATAATTTTGGTGTGTTGTAAGAGCTTGTGCAATTTTTAATATTCTGTATCTTGTAATTATACATTACATAAAATGTCTTAATTGGCAATCCAGAGGCAGGCCAATGTGACACATGTTCCATTTAGTAAGGATTTTTTTTAGTTAAATTTTCTGAAGAAATAGCTAAGGATTGTTACCTTTCTTTATGATAAAATCCCTAATTGAGAGGCACAACCCTAGTGGGAATTACTAGGATGGTTACCACTGTCACTTAAGTAACCTATCCCCTTCACTTTTATAGCTAAAGGGGGGTATTCCTAGTAGGATTACTAAAGTTAAGCAATGAGGCACATGGTGAAGTAAGAGTGACATTATTAAAATAATGTTTTTGTATTTTAGGATATAAAAGATGCGATGTGAGAAAATAGAGATTAGTGCGAAATCCGACAAGGGCAATGAACATAAGGGTAATCTAAGGGGGCTTATGGGGTCAAGAAGAAACACTTCTTCAAAATGGCCTATTTTCCTTATGGATTAAAGGGAGGAAACTAGGGGCAATGACTCAATAATCTCCTATATAATCAAGATGGAAATGAACACCAAGACCCTACAAAGAAGGGGTCTTAAAAGGAGCACCTTTACTAGCAAACTCAACTATAGCTTAGTAATAGTAATTACCTAGGGTTTCTTGAGAATAGGAAAAGTGAGGAATTAAATACTTACCAAACTAACAAAGGAAATAAGAGATTTTCACCCGAAACAATTTCCTTTCAAGTGGTAGACTTTACCCTTCAATGGATCAATTTTGTTAGTTTTGTAGATGACTTGAAAATCCACAAATAATCTCTATGTGCCAAACAACAAACAAAGGAGAAGAGCTTTAAAAATTGATGCATCCCATAAAGAAGAAACCCATATACATTACATATACTGCAAAAAAAGATATGTCAATCAAGCTTCAGTGAGGCGAAGCTTCAAAGATTCAACCATGAATACAAATGAGGGAGAGCTCCTCTTTATATAGAGTCTAGCTCAACTTCCTATTACCTCAAAATTTAGCACCTTTTAGATTAAAGTCCAAAAGTTGGAAACTAGCCTATGGATAATTACGAGGTTGGACACTATCACTTCACTAACTGTCTTCTCCACTTTAAGACCGAGGAATAGCTTCCTAGCCTAAAGGGGCTTCCCTATGAGTTACTATGTTCACTTAATGTAATATGAAGTGGAAATAAAGAGAACTTAGCAACTTAAGAAAAAAATAAGAGATATTTAAAATGGTATTGGGGGTAATCGGTGATAGGGAGGTCAATGCCTTATTGACTTAGGCAATGTAGTAGTTATACATGCAATTACAGAGGGTGTTCTAAAGAAAGATTATGGGATTGTTATTCACCCAAGTGGGTGATCACTAGGACAAAACTTCTCTCCTATTGTGTTCAGCTTGCCAGCTAGCAACCCTATGTGATCTACAGAGAGATAGCCTAAAAGGCCATCCATATATACTCCTGTGAGTGCTTTGTGACATCTAGCTTACTTATTAGATGAAGGTGGGTCATCCATTACAAGGTACATTACCCGGGCTTGTAATCAATTGCTTTCATTTAATGTTTAAGAACATATTAGTATGGACCACAAGTTGAATTGGATGATTGAGTGCTTTAGGTTTGTCAAAATTGTTAACTAGGGCCAAACTCCACATGGGTCATCTTATTTATGACAATTGATATTTTTCTTGGATTCCTCTCTCCGAGAGGTGTAGAATTGATCTAAAGATCATCCGATTCTGACACGTACAAATGAAGTTATGAATTCATTTTGATTATGGTCAAATTGTCAAGGTCGTCCAGCAAACTTATGTAGGCTTAGAAGCCCAACAGTCATGTCTATTCATCCTCAATGTTGCGTATAAATAGAAGGTGACCTAGCCTCATTTGGATACACTCATCTTCACACTTCTCTCTCTCTCTCTCTCCTCATTGATTGGGTACAAATTTCTGGGCCTCTCTCTCTCTCCACACGTTCAAAATCTTTGGAGAGCGAAATTTCTGGAGGCCCAAATTTTAGGAGAGCGAAATTTTAGGAGGTCGAAATTTCAGGGGACCGAAATTTCATGAGGTGGATTTCTGGGCCTCTCTCTCTCCACACGTCTGAAACTTCTAGAGAGCGAAATTTCTGGAGGCCAAAATTTCAGGAGAGTGAAATTTCAGGTGATCGAAATTTCAGGAGAGCAAAATTTGAGGGGACCGAAATTTTAGGAGGTCGAAATTTCACAGGAGCGAAATTTCAGGACCCCGGAATTTCAGGAGAACAAATTTCTGGACAGTTTGACCCAGCATTGGTTGCAGCAAGGGCTAACTGCAGGTGGGCTGTTTGACTAGACTTTGACTGGGTTGAATTTCACTGTTTTGAGGGCTGTTTTATCTTGCTGTTTGGAGGCTGAAGTTGACCGATTTGCTAAGGCTCAAATCTGCCATGTTGACTAACGTTGACTTTTTTGGTTAGGGCTCTTTTGCTGTTGTTATAAATTATCAGATTTGTAAATTGTACTATCTCTCTCTGCTGCATTATTGATGACTAAAAGAAGATTTGATCAAGGATTTCCCCACATTGGGGTTTTTCCTTGGCTGGTGCCACATCTTGTGTCCTCTTGTCTTGGCTTGTCTTCTACTGTTTATGTTCTATCTGTATTTTACTATGATGTTGATGTGATTGCTAATTTGAATGTTGGTACTGGGCTAATAAAGAAATTGAAGTAAAATTGCTCTAAAGCATAGAACATACCATTGTTGGCTAAAATTCACATGGAATCAGAGTTGAGGTGAAGACAAAGCCCAAGCAAGAGTGAAAGAGAAATCACCAAAGTCAGTTGGATAAGGACAAAAGGTTCACTGGGTTTCTCATCCTACTTCGAGGCTGAAGACAAGCTCCATGATAGATCTGAATATCATGGATGGAGGATGTCCCTTGATTTGACCTTGGAAGAAAAAGAAGTGATGGACTATGTGCAGGGTAAAATCCCTGAACCTCCTTCAAATGCACTGGCTGTTGCGAAGACCAAGTACAATAGGCTGAAGTCAAAGCAAAGACGATTATTAGGGATTCCATTGATAAGCATCTGGAGACTTACATCTCCGAATTGAAGACCTCCAAGGAGATGTATGACAGGTTGGTCGGCATGTTTAAGGTTAGTAATGCTAATCAAATTCTATTTCTCAAGAATAAGTTGAAGGATATTAAGAAGGGCAAGGACAACGATATTCTATCCTATTTCTTGAGGATTACTGAGATAACAAATGATCTACTCTCGATTGGAGAAGTCATTCCTGACAGGGAACTTACTCTCACCACCCTTGGAAGACTTCCACCTAAGTGGTATGTATTTAGAACCACCGTCCTCAACAATGATTGAATTCCAGGGTTTGAAGAATTGATGTTGAGATGCATTCGAGAAGAAACAAGAATGGTGGAGCAAGAAATGCCTTCTAATAAAAGCAATCCCACTGCATTATCTGCTCATGCCAAAAGGAGAAATAATGCAGGGTCTAAAGGTCATTTCATTGGAAAGCCTGGATCTAAGGGAGGAATGAAGGGCAGGTCACAGGTGCTTTGTTTGCAATAAGTTTGGCCACTATGCAAGGGAGTGTCCAAATAGAAGGGACACATCGCATGATGATGATCACAATCATTCCGGGGGCAACTTCAACAACAACGATCAAAGGAATGGCAGGTCTAATGGCAAAGGAAAAAGGAGTGCGGGACATCAAGGAAATGGTCGACCCTCCAAGAAATCAAGGAACTCTAGGTATGAAGAATCAATTGTTGTGAACAATAATAAAAAAGAGTACTATCTTATATCGTCACTCCCCACTGCCTCTCCTCTAGACACTTTGGGAAATTGGCTGATTCATAGTGGTGCCTCAAGTCACTTCACCGAATACAAGGAAGTCCTCTCTAATATGATAGAAAATGAGACAAACTTGGAGATCATCCTTGGAGATGATGCCACCTATCCCGTGAAGAGAGTGGGGAATGTCACCCTTCAATTGAATCAAGGTAACACTATTCATTTGCAAGAAGTACTATATGTACTTGATCTCAAGAAGAACATGGTGTTTATTTCAGCCATGGAGGACGAAGGATTCAGGGTGGCATTCATTGATGGAAAGGTACATGATTGGAAAAGAAATTTTAAAGATGCTTTTACTCTTGGGTTCAGGGTTGACACTTTGTATCAAGATTGAGGAAGTCCATTCGTAGCCATGTCTTGCGACACATCTCTACAATTTGAACTATGGCACCGTAGGTTTGCCCATCTTCATTATAAGGCCCTATCTGATGTGAGACAGATGGTGACAGGTATGCTTGAGTTAAAGTAGAGAATGAAGGTGTATGTCCGGGATGTGTCGAACGAAAACTTATAAGGGGACCATTCCCCTCAAGTAATAGCAAGACCACAGATATATTGCAGTTGATCCACTCCGACATATCTGATACGATGCTCGTAAACTCTTTGGGAGGATACTTATATTATCTCACCTTTATGGATGATTATTCTCGCAAGACCTGGATCTACATGTTGGAGAAGAAGGATGAAGTGTTTACTTGGTTCCGACACTTCAAAGTCTTGATCGAAAACCAATTCGAGAAGAAAATCAAGATATTGAGGACTAATAATGGGATTGAGTACGAATCCAATGAATTCCAAGATTATTGCAAAGAAGCTGGCATTAAGAGGGAGACTACAACGCCATACACTCCTGAGCAGAAAGATGTGGCTGAAAGGAAGAATCACTCTATTGTAGAAGCAGTTCGTGCCATGCCTCATGATCAAGGCCTTTCGAAGTACCTATGGGTTGAAGCTGCAAATATGCTATGTATGTTCAAAATTGGTGTTGCAAATACGCTGTGTATGTTCAAAACTGATGCCCTCATCAAGCATTGGACTCCAAGACTCCCGAAGAAATGTTCATTGGTAAGAAACCCGATGTCTCTCATTTTAAAAATTTTGGAAGTCCCATATAGTTTCATGTTCCTAAAGAGAAAAGAAGCAAACTGGGTGCATCTGGGATGAAAGGAGTCTTTGTGGGCTATAGTGAAAATTCTAAGGGATATAGAATTTATGTGGCTGGTCAAAACGAAGTTGAGATAAGTCATGATGTCACCTTCGACGAAGATATGGCCCTCAGGAAAATCAACAATCTTCCTATCCTAAGGAAGGACAAAGAAGTTGACACTGGAAAAGAAGACGAAACGATGCCTGATGTTGATGAACCTATGGATCCTATTGATCCTTCTCCTCATGAGCCCTCCTCCTCCAAAAGGAGACCCTCATGGCTTAGGGAGACTCTCAAGGATGCTAAGAGACACATTGCACCAAGGGGGACTTTTCGTGAAAGCAAGAAACCGAACAGGTATCAAGGATATTTGACCTCCATGAGCACTAGCATTCAAAATGAGCCTTCATCATTCGAAGAAGACGTGAAGCATCAAGTATGGAAGGATGTTATGAATGAAGAATATGAGTCAATTATGAAGAATGATGTCGGGGATGTGGTCCCTAGAGCCCAGGACAAGTCGGTTGTGACCTCGAAATGGCTCTATAAAATCAAGCATGGAGTTGATGGAAGTGCAGACCCTCTCATTCAAAAATGTAAGAGGGAGCTGGCTTCTAAATTTGAGATGAAGGACCTAGAACCAATTGTGATTGGAAGCAACCTTCTCCAAGTGTGGGATATCCTCAATTGTGATTGGAAGCAACCTTCTCCAAGTGGATGTCTCCTCAAAATAGGGCATGAAACCATGAAGAACCTCCTCAAGGGACTTGTGGGATCTCTAAGGTGAAACATACCATAAACAAGCATGATAAAATGTGCAAAAATAATCTCCAAAGTGGATGTCATGCGCAATCAAGCAGGTGGATCCAACGTTGCACGAAGCGGGGCTGGCGGGAGCTGGCTTCTAAATTTTAGATGAAGGACCTAGAACCAATTGTGATTGGAAGCAACCTTCTCCAAGTGTGGGATATCCTCAATTGTGATTGGAAGCAACCTTCTCCAAGTGGATGTCTCCTCAAAATAGGGCATGAAACCATGAAGAACCTCCTCAAGGGACTTGTGGGATCTCTAAGGTGAAACATACCATAAACAAGCATGATAAAATGTGCAAAAATAATCTCCAAAGTGGATGTCATGCGCAATCAAGCAGGTGGATCCAACGTTGCACGAAGCGGGGCTGAAACGGGGACATTTTTTGGAAGCGAGGACGCAGAAGCATCATTTCGCAAAAATCTAGGAAGCAAAGTGTCACAAAAGCGTCTACTATATATATATATATATATTTTTTTTTTTTTTGCATTTATATTAAAAAAAATCATCCCAAATTAGTTGTAGAAGACATGAAAACATGCATATTTTTACATAAATCAAGATAGATATGGCATCCATGATTCCATTGTACATCAACAATTAATTATTCAAGCATCAACCATGTAGATTCTAGCAATTACACATATATCAAATTTTTAAGCATAATATAAAACATAAAACATTTAGAAGATAAAATCATCAAACATTCAAGTAACTTATCTAGAAAGTGAGCAATTGTCAACATTAGTCATATCCAAAATTCAAATAATAATGTTTACAAAATAGGCCACTTGGCCACCACCAAGACTCAAGTACACATTGAACTAGGAAGAGTAAGATAAAAAAGTTCAAATTCACAACAAGCCTACAAGTCTAATCTATGACAAAAGTAGTAAATTGTGAATATCTCCGCTAATCTCTCCTCCTTCCACCATGAACAGTACGTGGCGGTGGGTCTCCTCGTTGTGGCAATGAAGAAGATGGTGGCTGTGGAAGTTGTGGCATTGAAACTGATGAAGATGAAGCCCCTGCTATTGGTGTTGAAGCATGGAAGCTGGGAACCAAGGTACCAGATGAGGGTGGCATCTCAACTCTATCATCATCATCCTAGATAAGAGCATCCTCCAATTGCTCTAATCGCAACACTCCATCCTCCAAATTGGGCTCCTCTGGATTTCTGTCCCAAACCTTAAGGTCTTTATTAGTCTTTGCATCATCACAGTAATGGGACAACAATCACAAGTTGTAGTGAACATAAACCAAGCTCTCTGCCTGGTCTAAATTTAACTTGTTCCTTTTAACACCGTTGATGAAAGAATAAGAGCTCCAAAACCTCTCTGCAGAAGAAGTTTTTACCACCTGTGATAGCACCCCCAATGCCAAAGTTTGTAGAAGTGGAGTAGCACCTGCATGCATGTTCCACCACTCAAGAGAAGAAAAAGTCTCTCGATCTCTAATTGCATGCATGCTCCCAAATGGACCAGTGCTAAGCGTATAGTTGTTCAACTGTTTCCATACCATGGCAACCACCTCCTCATTAGGGACTAATTTATCCAATGCTCTCATATAAGCCTTTAGAACCTTCAGATCTAGGTGTGGTTTTCTCCTACTCCCCCCCATGGTGTTGAAAGCCATGATGGATGATATTATTTAGGTTTTAGAACATATGCTAAGGCATGCAATGGAATGTTTAGCATATCCCATCGTTTTTCCACCTCTGCACAAATATAATTGTACAAGGTGATATCTCTAGGATCAACAATGTCTTTAATTTGCCCCAACATGCTATCCATTTGCTCATACATCTCCCCAGTTATTGGTCAATCAGAATCTGCAAACTTGGTCATGTAATAAATTGGTTTGGTGAATTTCAAAACATATTTAATTTGTGACCAAAATAACATTTCAAGAATAGTGTACTTGGCTACATTAGCACCATCTCTATTAGTGTTAATTTCCTCCCATGATTCAGAGGTCACCATATTAGTTAAAGCTTGTCTCACCTTCACTCACTGCCTAAAGGTGAGGTAATAACCATATTAGTTAAAGCTTGTCTCTCCTTCACTCACTGCCTAAAGGTGAGGTAATAACTTGCAAATCTTGTTTTTGCAAGTTTAAGCAACTGCAACTTGGAGTAGTAGTTTACCCTTGTGTGCCCTGTGTTAAATTTAATGAGTTGCTTCGCTCTCTCGTAAAGCTCATTAATCCATCCACATTCTTTATGCTTCACATATCATGCATCAAAAGGTTCAATGTGTGCACCAAGCACCCAGACCAAAACATGTGTGGATGAGTATGCTCAATAACTTGTTCTACTGCCTTACAATTTGCTGCATTATTAGTGATCACTTGAACCACATTATTAGTACCAACATCTCTGATTGATTGCAATAGGAGATCTACAATGTTTTGTGAAGTTGCACTAACGGAGGAGGAGTCATGACATATAATAAACACTGCACCACTAGCAGAAACATGAAGAACATTTATCAAATGTCGGTTTCTAATATTTGTCCACCCATCTAATACAATGGATACCCCACAATCCACCCACTCATTTGTAAAACGTGTCAAAGCTGTTTGAAACTTTGTTTTTTCTCTTTCTAATAACAATGTTCTAACTTTTTCATAGTTGGGGCTTTTGTATCCTTTTGGGGCTTCATTGATGGCCTTAACCATATCATGCCAATAGGGAGAGCGAAGCACATTGAATGGTACACTGCAAGCACAAAGAAATCAGACTATCTTTCCATCCACATCATCTCTCCCAACAACATTACGGAAATCCTCTATTGTTCTACCTCTAGAGGTTGCAAAAGTACCATGAGGAGATGAGCTACCAAATCTAGAGGTTGCACTTGATTCAGACTGAGTTTTTTGTTTCTTTCTTTTTTGTTGTGCAACCTCCTCTACTTGGATGTATTTTTTGCTTTGTTCAGTTGAAACGTTTGGGCAAATTTTTATCCCCACGACACCCTTTTTCTCATCATTGTCCATCACCCCATAGAGATGCCTCCTCAGACGGATATATGAACCACTATATGGTTTTCCTTCATGACAACCATGAGGGCACAAAAACATGTAGCTTCCACCACCTTTCCCCCCTTCCAATTTGGTCACATAGTTCCACAAGGGTGTCAATGCAGCGTTCTCCTCTAGTGTTTCAGTGTTCTCTTCAGGTTCATCCCCTTCCTCTTCAAACCCTTCCTCCTCATCATACATTGGGTCACTCATATGAGGACCACTATCCTCTTGTTCTTCTTCCCTTCTATTCCTTTTCCCCCTTGCCATCATGAAAACCAAAAGTGGAATAATACATAGAAGCCAAAAGAACACCATCTTGGAATATGAATATAGGTGTTGGACAACCTGCAATTAAATGAGTAAGAAGAAAGAATGGGAAAGAGTAGGAGAGGAGGAGAAAAAATACAAAAAACAATCACAGAAAAATGAGGTAGTTTGGGTTTTGCACTTACCTCTTTAGCTCTTGTAGATGGAAGCCCTTCTTTACTCCTTCACTGCTCTTTCATTGCTCCTAGCTCCTCCTCCTTCACTCCTCCAAGCTCTCCTCAAGTCTCTCTTTTCTTCTCTTTCTCCTCTCTTCTCCAAGCTCTCCAAAAATATAAGAGTGAGGAAATGAGAAGAGAAATAGACTTTTATTCCCTTCATTCTTTTCCCTAACCTAAGTTAAACCCACCCTGAACCACAATTAAAGAAAAAAATGATTCCAACAGGGTGCTTCAACATGTGTGCCTATTAATCCCTCAAGATAGCATATGTCGACCAATAAAGCAGGAGGAGATGTTAGGTGGTGGGAAGAGTGAGTTGAACTGTTAAACATGCTATGAATCATATGCCAAGTCATCGTGAGCCGCACTAACTTGTAAATAAGAAGGATGCCCTCCTCATCAAAACATGCATGAAAGGATGGCAAGTGTGTAGATGCCTCCAAATGTGGGCCTACGAAGGGGCGTGCTCAAGGTGATATGATGCTTCATGTTCAAGTAATCCATCCACATATGAATATCATCTAGAAGAGTTAGGGCATTGAAGACAAGGAGCCCTAACCATGCATGTATGCATCCATCCAAGCAATAGACCATGTGTAAGCGAATGTATACCAAGTACTCTATGCCATGATGAAGCCAACAAAATGGAGATGCCATTGCTATGTCTACATAGCTAAAAAATGCTAGGGCATTCCACCGAGGTGCCATAGATCGTTATGTACAATCATCTAGTAAGGAGTGGAGACTAAAACATCATATGTTCAAGTGTAATGCTATCTCCATGATAAGCATGTGTGCAAAGCACTACATCATCAAAACCTCTAGCACATCATCATACATGTCATCAACAATGCATGGAACGTGAACACTCTAACCGTCCAAAGCTCTTTGTGATGAAAATGACAAGGATAGTGAAAAATTCACTAGTAGAAGCCTCCTCATGCAAAATTAGAGGCAACAAGGCCATGCAGACTAATTTCAATGTCTTTCACGTGCTTTGCTAATTATGCTTGGAATGCAAATAGAATCGTGTTTTTAACGGTTTGAACAGATTGTATGAAGAATGGTTTGATAGTCTGTTTTTTACTTTTCTTTTTTGGTATTGTTTATGGATTGGTGATGCCATGTTGAAAAAAATGTTTCTGATATGAAATATGTGATTGTGAGGCGAACTTAATTATGTTCTAAATGCCTCGCTTGGTCATTACATGTGAGCATCTTTTGTATTTGTTCAATTCCTTGCACCCTCGTGACTGGATGGCGCCTTCCAGAGAAACATCTCGCTTCTTTTTTCTGAGTTTGGAATAAATGTAACACGTAAATCCTTTGACTGCCATTAATGAGCTTTACACATTTTCCTGTTATTTACTGAAGCATGTAGATCATAGCCAGGTTTTGAATTTGGTCCTGTTGCAGGGTAAGGAACTTCATCTGAAGCAGCAATACTTCTTTGTCTCAGCTTCTTTACAAGACATTATGCGGAGATTCAAAGGCTTTCATATCAATATTGATGATTTTCCTCAAAAGGTTCTCTCTCTCTCAAATGCTCTCTAATCTTTTTCTTTTTAAAATTAATTTTTAGACAATTTGCATTCTAATAGGTAATTTGTTTGAACTTAAAGCATAGGAACACTTTATAACAGGACTTGTATTTTGTAATGTTTCATAGGCACAGACGCTGCATCACATTTTCTAGGTGTTTGTAACTTTGTATCATGTTATACTTCTCTGCTTTAATGCCAAACACGTCTTTTCCTTTTTTTATTCACTTTTTATTGGCAGTGAAGGGTTTCTGGATTAATAAATTTCTAGTTTTAAGAATTTGGCACCTTTTCTGATTCAATAACATCCATCACCAGATAATATTATGCTTTTTCTGTGTTATGGTTTTGGTTAAATATAAATTAGATTTTATATTGCATGTACAATACTCTCTATTGAAGGGCATGTTTGGATTGCATGTATTGTTCCGATTTCCGGAAGGGCACAAACTGAAAGTCAAAGATGTACTTTTTTGTTTTGATATCATGATGGTTTACAGGTAGCATTACAGCTCAATGATACACAACCTTCACTTGCGGTACCTGAGTTAATGAGGATGCTGGTAGATGAGGAAAATTTAGAATGGAGCAGAGCATGGGAAATTGTGAAGAAAGTATTTTCCTTTACAAATCACACAGTTCTTACTGAAGCTTTGGAGAAAATACCTGTTGAGCTGTTAGGAAGCGTTCTGCCACGGCATTTACAAGTATGTTCCTGCCCTTACCTCTGTTGCCTTGTGACATATTAAATAAAAATATAGACAGCAAGGAAAATGTTAGCAAAAAGGTTTTCATCCAACATGTTTGTGATGCTTAAATACTGTCAAACTTGCACATCTCTTTATTGCATGTTATGATTGGATAAAAAGGCAAGCTGTTTTACTTAATTTACAAATTAGGAAGACGGAATCTGGAAATTACAAGATATACTTTGATAAATGTTACGTACCGAAGGATATATAAAATGTATATTAATTATTAAAGTCCTAGTTAATATATTAATTAATAGGTACATTTCCCTAGAGTCGAATCTATTCATTATGACTGCTCCTCTTGTGGGCTATATAAGCCCAGACCATTCATTGTAAGCATCACTTTCATATCAATGTACAATATTTTATCCTTTGCTGATCACTGGATGATGGCTCCTCATGAGTAACACTAGGTACATCACAAGTATTGACTTGCAGCTGAGGTGCCAACCTTTTGTCAGCAGCCAATAATATCTTAGACCAGGAGTAACACTAGGTACATCACAAGTATTGACTTGCAGCTGAGGTGCCAACCTTTTGTCAGCAGCCAATAATATATTAGACCAGGAGGCCACCCACTTCCTACTACTACATTCTCAATCCTCTTTTCACTGCTTTTCTGCATGCTCTGCCTCTTTATTCTGCATAGACAGTACTCTGTTCCATTCTATTTCCCCTGTCATTTGCTGTATACTTGAGAAAAGCTATTGAGAGAGAGAGAGAGGAAAAACTTCGATGTCTAGGGTGGATTCATCTTGTAATTAATGTAGAGAATTCTCTCCTGATACACCATTACAAACATCACAGGCGTGATAAGCTGCTGCAGTATTTGCTATAAACATAAATATAAATATAAAGAAAATAGTTAATTAAATGAGAAGTCAAGCGGCATGTACCCTTTCACCTTGTGACCAATCAATGCTATAGAGTAAACCATCACAAGGGTTATTGTAGCATCATTCTTATTCATTCTATAAATTTATCAGTGAATACACTCACAAATTTATAAATTATTCTGCGTTCAGTATACAAGCAGGTCCGGTTTGTTACATTTGTATCAGAGCAGAAATGCTGTTTATTGTGCCACCACCTTTCTACTGTGTTTGCTCATTTCTGCTCCCTGCTACTGTGACCAGTGTGCTGCTGTTCCCACTGCTTTTTTCTGATTGCCGGTTGCCACCTCCCACTGTCCGTTCCCTGCCCTGCCACTGCTATTTCTCTATCTCGCCTTCGCCATCCTATCTGCAACACTTTGCTTTGTCTAGCCACTGTCAGGTCGACGAATGTCACTGCCACTGTGCTTTGCTTTGTCTTGCCATTGTCAGGTTGACGACTGCCACTGCTGCTGTGAGGTTTGTATCCATCATTGTATTTACTCAGCCACCATTTACATTGGTATGCTCAGCTTCCTTTAAATTTTTGTTGTTGTTGTTTATTACAAACATTTCGAAGTGTGTCAACCCATACTTTGAAGGGTTGTGTCTTTTAATTCTTCTTATGGAAGTTATAATATATAAAGAGTAGCCTTTTTATATTATAGCGAAGAGAAAAGAAACTTCTCAAAAAAATTATTTTAAAAAGGAAAATTAAAAATAAAACAAATAAAAGGTTGTGTCTGGAAGTAAAAAGGCAAATTCCAAGATGGTTAGCAATGACGAATTATATGCTGAAGTCAACTGATGTAGAGACAAGGTTAATAACATACAATATCATCTCAGCAATGTTGAAAAGGCATGGACAGAGTTGGGGGCTGGACAAAAGTCTTAATAAAGAAAATGATTAAACTAATAGAAAAGGGAGCTAGAACTGACAATTTGATTGCACAGTTCGAAGATCGACGGGAAACTACATTAAGAATAAGAAATGATAACAAGGATGAAAGTGCCATGACATTTAACTACCATGGCGACATAATTGATCAACTAACTGAGAAGGTAGATGCATTAATGGCAGAACCCTTAGTCTATCGAGGGCTGACACCAAGTCCGCAATCACAACATACATGCAAATATGACCATTAAGAAGCACCTGAAGCATTTTTTTCAGGTAGTATGAATGACACAAAAATTCCAGATAGAAATCATTAACAAATTAATAAAGAATTATGAAAGTGTGATAGAAGGACCATAGGGGAGCAGTCATCTGAGTCGGCAAAATGTAAGAGGTTTTGAATCAGGCCCCCCCTGATAGGTGAAAGGGAAAAAATGACAGCTTCCAAAAATTTAGACGGGGAGGCTTATGATTCATTCCAATGGTGGACAAAAAAATGTGATGTTCGTTCTTTTCATTGGAAAAACTTCACGATTGCCTTATTAAAGGGGTTTCCTGATGAAAAAGATGATGACTTGTACAACAAGTTTGTACTTAAAACAAAAAGGAAATGTAAACTACACGCAAATGAGAAGTTTTGGCAACTAGACAAAATGGGTTCACAGATGGGTTCAATTGCTAAAAATGTACATTTGTGGATTGAAAGATTAGAACCATAGTGAAATAAAACCATGGAACCCTAAAAAAATTGAGGAAGCTAGACATGTAGCAAAATTATTTGAACAGAAAAACAAGTTATCATTCACCAGGGAAGATGAAAACTGGCATCAAAACTTAGATAAAATAAACAAATGTAGATATTGTGGTGACAAATGGTCACTAGGACTTGGTTGCAACAATAAGAAACTATATATTTATGAAGCAGAAAAGGACTCAAACACATCCAGCTATGAATTTTGGAACAAAGAAGAAAAAAAACAGTTACAAGTGTGGGAAGAAGATACCAGGACATGGATGTGAAGCCATGTCCTTGTGTTACTGTAAGATTGTGAATGGAAGACAAGTAGAAGTACAAAACCCAGATGACGAAATCATGGTAGCATACAACGCGGATTCATACGATGACAATACACCATGAAAGGCATCACTAGCTTCAATCTCATGCATTCAACAAAATAAAAATGAAGATAACAAACTTCAATGAAAGCCGATCACTCCAAAAGATCAATTACTACCACCGATTACAAAATACCTATTTTGCATGAGTTTTTGGAATGTGGGAATGTTGGGAACTTGGGTACGGGTGTCTAGAACGGCTAGAGGTTTCCCCAAAATTTACAGGAAACGGCTAATCAGGAATGGTAATATTATATAATAAAAAAATAAAAAGTATTATTTTAATTATTAATTTATATAATATCAAAATTAATATTGAATCAAAATATTCAAATATTAAAATCAAAATTAATATATAAATAATAAATATATAATCTCTCTTATATATAAATATTTCTCTGGGTGTCTCTCCCCTTTAGTCTCTCCCTTTTATATATATATATAAAATGTCAAGTTCATTATCAGTTCTTTGACACATGACTAGTCTTTGAAACAATCTGTCTTAAAGATACAAAGGAACAATTTTACATATGTTTCTCTAGTTCTTCTTAAGAGAAAAAAGCAAAGCAACTCTAATGTTTAAGCATTGACTGCCACATACAATATGCACACACAATCTTCTGCGATATATATACATAGACAACAAAAGAAATACTCATTAGCATGACATCCCAGATATCACCCTTATGTCTTTGGCCTTTCTTCCTGCGAACATTTCAACATAGGCTCATGTTTTGTGGGTAGTTCATCATATTTCTCGACAGGCTTTCTATTCCCCATTCTAGGGATCGTCAGAACTCCAAAAAAAATAATCTTGAAAGCTCCTGGAACTTTCCCCAGCTCCCTTTGCATCTCCCACTGAAAAGGTAACGTTCAGGTAACTTCCCATACAGTTCCAAAGCTCCCGGGAACGCGGGAACCATTGGAACGGGTTTCCCACCTCTTGGCAGTGGTTCCAGTGTAGCAGAGCAAAATACATTCAAAATTTCCACCACATTTTAGAATGGAAAGGATCTAGTGTGTAAGAAAAAAAGGAAATCAACTCTATAATTCTACCAACAACCATGATAGGACAATCACAACCTAAGACCTTGAAGCAATCTTCTGTGGAATCTTGTGGTTATTAGATACTTCAGATGAGTTTTTATCATAATACTAAATTGAGCTGACATCAGTAGTCTTTGAAACATAAGTTAGTTGTTTCTAGTCTAAGTGATATGAATTTTTAGACTGGTTGAGATGTCTGCTTTTATGATTTGAGTGTCGATAAGTAGTCCTTGTTATTTGATTCCCCTTATCCTGATCTGGTGATTCCTTGATTTACTTGAAGTATCTGATTTGATTTCCCCTTATCCTATTTCTCGCGATTCCTTGATTTACTTGAAGTATCTGATTTCCTTCACGTATTGAAGTCGCTTGGTTGAACATTGGATTTTCACTTGAAATTTCCGTTGTTTGAATTGCAACATCTGCATAGGTTTTTATGTCACCTGGGATGCCATTTTCTTGCGTAGTGATATTGACTAGTACAATATTTGCTCCTTTTTCTTCAAGTTGGACTATTGTGTCTGAAGATTTCGACATTTCTTTCATTATAAGTTCTTCTGATTTATTTTTCAATGATTTTTTTATCATTTTTAAGTTTCTTAATTTGCGTCAGGCATTTCTTGTTGTGGTCCTTGAGGCAAGTAACTTCTTCGTTTTTGCCTATGATAATCTTTTCAACTTCCTTCTGTATATTTTGCATATTCTTTTGGTTTTCTTGAAGAATTACTTTTGAGATAATTTTTACATTGTCAGGTGTTACTAAATCTAGATTCAATCTAACATCTTGTAGTGTTAGTTTTTACTTTTTGTAGGAAAATGTCAAAAACTTACTTTTTGTATTTAGGATGAAGGAACTTAGCGATTCCATCCAAGGCGAACCCAAAGTTATGTCACCTCGATTGGTCCATAGAGATTAAAGAGAGGATTGCGATATAAATGTATAATCTCCAATGTTTAATTGTAAGTTGGTTATGTCATATTGTTTTTTGTTCCAGAGGTCTAATTTTTCAATTATATTTGATTCAAGTATCACCAATTGGTTGGCAAATTTCTGGTTTATATAATTGTTACTTTTGGCAAGAGCGATATAAATAGTAATACCTTTCCCTGCAAGAGTTCCTTTAATTCTAAACACCACTGAAACATAGTTAAATGAAGTTCTTGAAAATCTCCCTTCATTATTTTCCAACTTAGACTCCATTCCATTTTGCTGTGTTGAGATGAATTTAGGGTTTTAAAAGTAACCCTTTCTAATCTTTATAATAAAATATTATTATTATTTTTTAAATAAACCTTCAAAACTTTATCATTCCTTCCAAATTTACGAATTCTCATTTTATGTTTTTGACTTGGACCATTTTTTTTTAAATAATTAATTTTTTGTTTGTTTTTTTGCTAATTTTTTTAAATAACCTCTTTCTTTTTCTTTCCTTTATTATTATTATTTTCCTTTAATTTGATGAAAGGATATCTAATCTTCTTTCTTTCTTTTCTTCTTTCCTTTTAATTATAATACCCTTTTAAGGTTATAAGATTCCCCAATAAACCACCATTTTTTCTTCTATGTAATCTGGTACTTTTTTATTATAACCTTTTTACTTCTCCTATAGTTGGTTGAATTTCCTGTACGAATCAAAAGGCGACTGACAGGTGGTACGTCGACATTGGGTAACGTATCATTACATAGGTAAGATGAATGGAGCCTGTGATTTTAATTGTAATTATCATCACCTAGAGGCGAATTGATGGTTGGCGAAGTACTAGTGTTTATAATTCTTTGGTATGACTATTTATAATAATAATTCTCCACAATCATCCAAAACATTTCGGTAAGATGTTCTGCTAAAGAAAAAAACAACCCGGAATGAAAACGTCACTTATGAACTGTGTATTCGAGTGGTTGGAATGGCGAAGGGCCAAAAAGAATGTCATCTTGAGTGAGCGCAGAACAGGGGAAGGATGGTGATTATGCGTTAAGGGAGAGTGATGGTGGCTGTTGTTGCGTGGTTGTGGTAGGACAAGTACACTAGTGGCTGTGGTTGAAGGAACAGGCGCTTGGCAGCTGATTTGGGTGGCAGGGCGTGGGTTGACGGGCGGTTGCCGACAACATCGGTGGGAGTTGTGCAACCCGATGTCTCCTTATATTTTTCTTGTTTTTTAATTATATATATATATATATATTTTTAATTTTACTTTCTAAAAATTATTTTGTTTTTATCTTTTCTACTTTACTTTAGGTTGAACTTGCGTTATTTTTAATTACCATTTCTTTTATTTTAATTTGTACTAATATTATATATATATATATATATATATTATATATAATATAACATACACACTTTTTTTTAAATAACTCTTTTTTTATTCCCTTCTTTTTATGACTTACTTTATACGTTTTAATCCCGTGTAAATATTTAATGTTTAACCTGTATCACCGAAATATGATATTCTTTATTTGATTTTTATTAGATATTATATCTTTATGTATAACAATGATTTAATAAATCATTAACTTAATGTAAATGTATAGCCACAACTTCTAATTTGGTTGCGACTTTTGGTATCCATGAATCAAGGTACAAATGATTTGAGCTAGCACGTTAAAGGCCCACAACACACAAGTCAAACAACAATACGAAAATGGTATGGATGACAATTTTGACTGTGTATGGATGTTGATTGCAGTGGAACTAGTACAAACAACGAATGTAGAAAAGACAACTAAATGTTATGTATGCTTGGTGGTTGTGGTTTATTTTGGCAGTGGTAGTGTGATGAAAATTCAGATTAGCCACTGTGTATGGCCCAATGTGCAGTGTTCATAATACAACTTGTCAATTCATTATTTGGTGGCTCTATCGTTCGATGTACAAACAATGACTCTTTTGATGGCTAGTGGTTGGATTGCATGATTTATATTTATGATTAATTCTTTAAAATGTTTTCCCCACCAAAACACATCCAAGATTCCTTTATTGTTGGCACCACGTCAAACATCCAGAATGGAAAGTACAATTACTCTTTAACCGTTTGGCTTACTGGGTCCAACACTATGTAAATAACATTTTTTGGTGCCCTTCGTACAATTTCCTTTGACCGATTGATATCTAGAGTTACTAGATTTGTCTCTACTGTTTTGTTTGCATTGCTACTTTGTTTCTCCCATAATTTTTACTTTGATTTTTATTTTAATTAATTTGATGATATCTGTAATTCCTGTTTTTTTTTTGTAACAGAATGGTTAGGGATTTTATATCAACAAAGCTGGAATAGGGTCTAGTACCCTTACATAGCTTTCCATTACCAAATTTCTGCAATTCATGAGATAATTCAAAATTCTGCAAATTCTTGGATTAGAGATCTAAATTAGCCTAAAGATATTGACACAGTAAGCCTTACACAATCTTCCCAATATATAGCAAAATTTAGATGGAAGCATGACAAAATATAGACATTTGAAATAGTAGGACCAAACATATGAACTGATTTAGTTAGGCCCCTTGGAGCCATCATCCCGAGAATGATGAACCTTCTTTCCTCCAGCAGAGACATTGAAAACTACAACACTTGCAGTCTTCGACACAACACCATTACCCAAGACCTACAGAGGATCAAGCTGCTCGTTGATGGAACAGATATCCTCTCGAATATCGTCCATTATCAGCAGCATGTCGGCTTGTTGGCAAAGCAATTTAGCTTCAAGAAATAGTTGGAATGACATGTGTTGGCGCTCCACCATATCCTCTAATTTTGAAATGGAAACAAGTTTTTGAGAGGCGTCTAATAACTTGTCCGAGACCACACTAGCCTCAGAGCTATCCAGATTCCATAGGAATAGAAGCAGGAGAGTTAGCCATTGCTGGAAGCAGAAAGGACTTACGTCGACCTTGATCAATGCAAACGAGAGGAAGAACAAAAAGACCAACAATAACCTGAAACACCTTTACAATATTCGAAAGCTGGGAGGGCGTGTTGTTTTTCCACTATCCTGGTGTCTAGGATAGAATCTTAAATCACTGACTCTACCAAACCAAGGATCACAATGAAGCTACTTTGCACAACGGAATATAAACAATAATAAATCTACTAGTGCACAAAATATACACAACTTTTAAAACAAATTATGCATAACCCAACTTCATTATATTTGTCAACCTGAATAATACAACAGTCTAGGGCTCTTGTACCACGGATAATGGCCCTCATACATCCACTGATACAAGAATACAAAACTGGGGGTTGTTGTCAGTCCATTGACAACCAATCTACCCTCAACAAGATACTTTGACCGTCTGGCTATACCACGCTCTTCTAACTCCTCATGGTTGTACCCTATACTTGCTCTGTCCTTCGGCTCCCGATCTGCAACACCTGCCTCTATCAATGCTCCAAGTCCATTTGGACACTGAATCTTGGCTATTCAATCTGTTCACTAGTTGTGCCTTAGTGTATCAAGGGCACAACACATCGAGACTCCTATCGAGTTGTTCACAACTCCGTTTGGGAACAACTCTCAACTGCCCACTACTGCTCCTCCGCTACTTAGGGACTTCAAACCACTATAATCTTCCTGAGATGCTCCAATGAAGACTAACATAGGGCATGGAGTGCTGCCACCTATCACTGCAAGATGCCCATCTCTCACAATGAACACAGGCTAAGAGGACTGCCATCTTCTACTGTAGATGTCCTTCTCCACACACAAGTCTAGGGCTACTCAAATTGCTCTTGGTTGATCAAACCCTTGAGCTCAACAACTGCCACTCTATTAGCTACTTTTGTCCATAAAAGTATTGCACACTGGGCTCCAACTTGGGCACTATCACGCTACCCTCCAACAGACCATAAATGCCCAATCTACTTTCCACACTTGGTCCACTCTAACGCTGCCCTCCAACATATCACGAGTGTCCAATACATAGTGCTCTCCTAGGACACCATCCACATTCAAATCACATCAACTCAAGAAGATGACCAACTATCCTGCAACCATCTGCTGCCCTTCTTGACACATACATGCAACTGTTGATGTAACTGCTCATAGTATGATCCAACTTTGCCGTCTTCTAGGGTCTATCCACTAGAAATCAACCATCACCAAGGAATCATCTACACCAAATTGTCGCTGCCTCCTTACCTAGGGTTCTGTGCACCTGTAGGTTTGGTTAGAGCACATCAACAACCCTTAACTCTTGCACCAATCTCTGCGTTTCCTTGTCTATCTTTGTTTCCCTTTTTTACTGCCTTTCTACCCTTCCTCCTACACGATGTAGGCCCCAAGGTTCCTCCTCAAGGCTCTTGCAACCTCACATAAAGCTACAACTAGGTCTCAACCTCTTTTAGACAAGGAAATCACCTCTTTTCAGGCTACGGCTTACTCCAGGTGACTGCGGCTAGGACTGGAGTTTCCTTCTAGGCCCGACGACCCTCCAAATACCCCTCCTAGCTCCTTTCTTGCAGCTTGAACAGAGACATATATACCACATAAAGCGAGCACAGAACACCCTTCACTTAACTCTGTTCTGCACTAGGATTTGCACCTTTGGTCTGCTCCAAAAAAGTCGAAAACACGTCCAAACTACTCTTGTTGGATGCCCCTGACTTGCGGCCTTGTAGCTCAAGGAACTCACACCCTAAGCAGATCCAACACAGTGCGCCATGCCTCCTTTCGTCCTCCCTTAGGCTTGCTGTCCAATCACAAAGGTATTTTATGATTAGATTGCTTTAATATGATGTGTAGAATAACCTCACACAACACCTTTATTTATACACTTCTCAAGGGCTCCACCGAACTGCCCTTTGAGGGCTTGACAACTTGTGATTAAACCTATAACAACTAGGCCAACTTGACCTTTCCTTATGCAAGCCCACACTCGTACTTTAAAAATTAATAATTCTAAAACTCTGATTTGAGTGATTTTTTTTGGGTCCAGTTGCTCTTGGATTTCTCTATCAAATTAAATCATCACATGTAGAAATCTGATCACGGTTTTGAGTCTTGACCCAATAATTTTGGGTGCAAAACCCCAGGCTTGGGTTTCAAGCCCACAAGACACTTTTGTGGCGCTCCAACCTCCAATCCCCGAACCCTAAGGCTTGGAGTACCTCCCAAGCTACCAAAAATCAACAGGGTGTATATAGAGTGTAGCTCTGCTAGTGCATGAGCTAGGCATCCACCAAATTTCTAACTCCATTTTCCAAAGATTGACTAGACGAAGGATTGACTTCTCTATCAACTTAAGTCATCACAGACGAGGAGAGCCAAACCGGGCATCAAACGTGAGAGGAGTAAATGGATTAGACTCCATTGCCTCCTCAGGAGACCCATCAAATTACGTTTTGAATTAATAACACATGACAGGGAATTAATAAGCCTGATCTTGGAGATTTCATGGGGATCCCAACAACAAAATTCAACTGCTTTGCAATGAGGAAGAATAATGATAACCCACATGTGCATCCATAGAGAGGGGATGGAGAATCGTGCGACGCTTTGTCTTTGCTTGAGAATTAGCCATAGCTCAGCTTCATATCCCTTGAAAATAATTGAGTCCCACCTTTTGAAAATTTTGCTGACAATATTCATATTAAGGGATAGGACAAAAACACTCGCAATTATCCATTACGACCTTTCCTTGCCCAAGATCAAAGCCTTTTTTTGCTAATTCATTCGCTTCTGCATTTAAATGTCTAAGGATGTGATAGAATTCAACATTTTCAAATTGCTAGGCAACACTGATTGCTCTTTGAGCCATAGGGACAGGTGAAGAGATAATCCAATCACTGGTTTGGGCCATTTGACTAATAACAATCAAGGAGTCTCCGTAGACCATGAGATTATGGATATTGTTTGCTATGGCTATCTCCATGCTTTTCCAGTGAGCAAGGAATTTAGCCGCATTGTTGTTTGCAGTTCCTAATCCCCAAGCAAATTTAGTCACTACTTTTTCATCAGGGCTTATGAGAAACCCTCCCACTCCTGCCTCCCGTGCGTTTCCTGTGGATGCTCCGTCAAAGAAGAGGGAGAACTAGGCTTTCTTCAATATCCAATTCAAGAATTCCTCCTCATTGAGCCTAAGGCAAGGGGCTCGATTTGTTTTCAGTCTGCCTTGGCGCACAAAAGATAATGAAAATTTCTTGTGAATGAGGATTCAGGTTCATTCAACTACATTCATGTTGCTAATTCTTTGTTGCTGAACCCGTGAATTGAGATTGATTCAAATAACAGAGAGAATGCCATAAAAGGCCACCATAATGGAAGACAATCTTTCATTTTTAAAATATCTTTATGACACGTAAGCTAGATAGACCAACAAATGAATTTTGGGAAGGCCATCTAGCAACAAATTGGGAGGGAGGACACTTTCCAATTCCAGGGGTAGAGTTGACCCCAATTTTCGAAGATCTTGACCCATGATTTAGGAATGTGATCAAGGGATATGATTGGATTGAGCACAATTCTCTAGGCTTCTAAGGAAAAGTGGAAAAATTTGAAGAGATGGGGGATGGATTCCTTCAAGCAAAGACACAAGGCGCATCTCGAGGGACCAAGAATGTTCTTCTTTTGAAGGTTTTCAGTTGTAAGGATTTTCTGATGGACAAGGGACTGACAAAAGATGTTGATTTTCTGAATGCAGTTGTTATTTCAAAGTTTAGGCCAAATTCTGCTAGAGGGAGGATGGTGGTGTTTGTTAACAAGAAGGGAGTATCCAAGCTTAATAGAGTAAGAGAGAGCCAAGTTGAAGTTCTAGGAACGACAATCCAATAAGAAGTAAGTAATGGGGGCATTGTGTAATTCCTGTTTTAGCAATATATTGTTGTGTGGTTTTTAAATGATAATTGTATGGATTAGGCTGTTATTCAACAACTTCAATTTCTAATCTGTCAATTGGAGATGGTGGCTTTTTTCCCAATTCTTTTTAAAATTTGCAGTGGTGTGATTTCTTTTAGCTGGTCCTAATATAAATATTTTATTTTTCTTATATATATGTATGTATAGATATATGCTTTTTTTTATATTGTGATATTTTTTTAATATAAATTAAAATACCTTTATATGCTTTTTTTTATATTGTGATATTTTTTTAATATAAATACCTTTGATCTTTTTTAGTTATCACGGACATCAGCACCAAAAAAACTCTAATTTTTTTCTTCTCCCCAAAAGCATGGCTAAAGCCTCACCAAAGGCATGGTGATGAAATAACGCGACTCTGATACCAATGTCACACAGTTCGAGTTCGATTCGAATTCGAATTTTCTGATCAGGTTCGAATGAGGTTCGACATTAGGTTCGACTATACATATTTTTCAATATATATATATATATATATATATATATGATAAAATAATAGAAAATTCATAATCTATCCATAAACACATGAATACGAATTCTTATTAGTAAATATACATGAATAATGTAATCACTCTAACATCTAGTTAAATGTAAACATACACAATAGTAGTTTGCAAAAAGAAATGACATAATTTTCAGTCTTCAAAATTTAAATGAATGTCAAATACTAGTAATCTTTTAAAAAATCACATCGTTTTAATGTTTAAATACTAACAGAAACCTGAAACCAAAACAATACGTTCTGAAGACCATTTGTATGTGTTGGAAATTTGGTGGTTGAAAACTGATAGCAGCAGGTTTCTTTTTTGACTCTTTTTCGTTGGATTTGACATTTAACACTTTGGAGAAACATTCCTAGTTTGTATTTTACCATTCTCGAGGGCAAAAATTTGTGATAGTTGTGGATTTTGGCAATTTCTACCTGGAATGGTGGTTGGATACCTATAACAACAATGATTTGTTTTGATTTCACACAAAAATACCCTGCGCAGTGTTGGAAAGGCTGTCTGTCAAGCTAATGTGGTGATGTTGCTTTCAAGATTGATAAATTTAAAAGCAGTAGTTTAATGAGGTCATTTTTTGGCTCCTTTCCAGCCAGATTTTTTTGGTCAATTTTGGCATTTGTGGCATAGATATAAAACATAGGCCAAATTGGCCCACAAGGTATGACAAAAGACTGTTAGCAAATACACAGCTCTTCAGTGTGCTCAATACAAACGCTCACTCAATACTCCCGACAACTTGTGCCAAAACGTTGGAGAGCCATCATTTATAAAGAAATATTTGGCGGGAAGCATTGCAGAAAAGCGGTATGCAACCCCTGGTTTTTTCGTAAACAGCGAAATAAAACCGTAAAAAAAACCGGCGAACCCTAAATCAAACCTTAAAAAAGTTCGATTAAATTCGTGTTCAGGTTCATTTGGGTTCGAAGAGGTTCGTTCAGGTTCGAGTTCGATTAGGTTTGACTTCAGGTTCAAATTTCAGGTTCAACGAACTTGAACGAATTTCAATTTTTTTTTGAGGTTTGCCGAATTTCGAACCTGAACCTTCAAGTTCGGTGAGCCCTGTGACATAGTCTGATACCAATGTAATGATCAAAGTTCGTATATGCAATGGAATATTCAAAATATCTAGAATATTGAAATATCGATAATAGGACAAGTAATGTTTACATATAAGAATGCTGATTGTGTAAGAGATATGAGATGTGATATGAGATATGATTACAAATGAGGCGTTGCTTATATACCTAGGTAGGTGCCCCTTCATGGACAATCATGTCCTTAGAGACATGCCTCTTCTATATTAATCGTTATTTAATTAATCATTGTTATTTATATTTATATCATTTTTATATAAGTTATATTCATAACAAACCCTCAATAAATTACTTAACACAAATGAATGCAAGTAAACTAGCTAATTCAAATCTAAAATTTATGAGGATAAATACATTGAGCTAACACATCTGAAAATGCAGTGGAAATGAACAATAGACACACATTTATCCTACATATTTGGCACACGAGATTTTCGGGCAAAGCCTCTGGAAAACCCTGAAGGGAAAACCAATCAAGAGTGAAAATTATAGATTAGTTCACAGGATTTTTTTTGAGTTTACAATAGCAATAAAAGCCAACAGTAAATGCATTGTACATTGGTTTTCATGCCTAGCACTGTGTACAACTTGTATGATCTTGTACCTTGTTCAAACGCCTCGAAAAAATGTCCCTATAATTGTTGTGCATTACTATACGACCTTGAAAACTACTGCACGACTTGTGGAAAACTTGCTATATAGTGTACCATTAATGCGATCGTCCACTTAGAATGTGTGCCCCTTCCTTGCTTTGGGAAATGCACCCTCCCTCTTGTTGCCCCTCTTCTTCTTTAGCTCTCCACTATCCAAAATCTCTTTTTATGTTTCGTTAAATTGGTTGTATCTAACCCGAAGATCTTCAATGGTCAAGATTAGATTTTGCCCTTCCAAGATCAACTATTGTGATCTAATCTCTCGTTGAGGCCAATTAAATCACGTAAGTGACCCGTCACCCAACTTTATAATATAAAGCCGCTTTCACTTTATAATTATTAATATGAAAAACACATTATAAAATCACTTTATAAAGTCATTAATATAAAAAGTAATTATAAAATCACTTTATAAAGTCCCCATCTAAAGAGTGTCACTCAGACACTTCCACATGCTAGGCATCACCAATGTGGAAGTACATGTTCGAGATATCATTTTCAACATTAAAACATAAAGAAAAAACAAAAAACGCATGTTATCTATCCTTGATATTCTGTGATATTCTATGATATTCACAACTAAGGGTTGAGAGGAGATTTTGCGCTCTTGCCTTCTTTAAGCACTGTGACTTCTCTACTTCCTTCATCCATTGCTAAGCCATCTTTGGAAAGGGAGTTGGCTTGCTGCTTCCTGTGCCAGTAGATATGATCAAAGGAGAAGTGAGTGAAGAAATTATTATGAATATTGATGTCATGATAAACAAGAAGTAATGTGTAATTCCTCAGCCTTGATGTGCCATTCATCCAATCAATAACAAATTTTGAGTCTCCATATATGTGCAAAGAGTGAATGTTGTTCTCCTTGGCTTACTTTAAGAGAATCCCGAGTGCAAATAATTCTTCCAAGATATTTGTTGCATGTCCAATATTCCCACAAAAAATTATGACATGGTTTTCATTAATGTAAATTGCACCTCCTTTTCCACCTTTAGGTGGCATCATTTGAGCGACACAAGTCCAAGGCATGTCTTTTTGGATAACATCACCTGGGGAAATTGGCTTAGAAGGGCTAGACTAAGAGGAGAATAAAGATATAATAGCTTGTACTTGGATGGCCACTTGAAGGGGAGAATGACCCTAATTGTAAAAAATAGCATGGTTTTGTTTTAACTAGATACCTGAGGCAATCACCAAAGGAAGGGCTCTATATTTTGAATTGTATTTTGCAGCATGCCATTGTTTTAAACAATCATCTATGTTTTGGCCATAGCACTATATGTCTAGGCCCGCCTTTGAATTGATTTCTTTCTAGACTACAAGAGCAAAAGGGAAAGTGATAAATATGTGGGGAATCAACTCAACATTAGTTAGATAGAGGGCACACTTGATACTACTAGTTAATAATTGTTTTGAAGTATTTCCCAAGTAGGGGCCTTATTCATATAAATGAGCCACATAAACATCTTGGCTTTAGGGGGAATGATATTTAAGATCCTTTTTCCCGACTAGAGAGGCTCCTAGGTGCCTCCGATCTGAACAAGATAAAGGTATCCCATACTTGGTGAGTATTCTCTAAAAGGTTTGGGTGATCAAATAAGTTTGTCTTCTCCATCAAGCACATTAAACAAAGAGTTTTTTAGAGTTGTGCCATAGGACATCCATTGTCGTCTCTGGATTTCATCAATATTGAAGTCTTCAAAAGGTAACCATTTGTGAACATGATGAGCTGGATAATAGATTTGATTGAGATGAACAAACCCAACAGAGTTTAGCTCATGCAAGAATGCATCAGAAATGACATGCTTATTGTTTGCACCTTTTACCACATTGTGCCCATTACCCACTTTCCAACATAGACGACCACCAATTATATCAAATGCTTGTATGAATGCTTTCCAAATTACAAAGCCATGTTTGTGGGACTTTACGGGAGATCTGATCCAATCAATGGTTGATGGAGGATGAGTGTATCTCTTATACATTATGTTTTTCCATAATCCAAAACCTTGAAGCAAATGCCATACGCTTTTGGTAGCAAGGGCCTTTGAAAAGCAAAGGAGATTTTTCAACACCCACCCACCCATGGCCTTTGGAGTGGTCATGGATGATCAAGCAGACAAAGCAAACAGACGAGAGTCAATATACCCTAACCAAAGGAAGTGAAGCGAGAGTTGCTTTATTCTATGAAGGATTCCCGAAGGGATCCAAGAGAGGGAGGCCCATTACACAGGGATTGCTTCAATTTTCGCTTTACATAAAACCAACCTGCCAGCCCTGGAGAGCCACTTGTTGCTCTAGAGAGAAATCCTTTTTTCTATTTTTACCAATAGCCAATTCCAATCAATCTTCTTTTAATTGTTTGGTTTAATGAGAAACCCCAAATATTTGAAAGTATCCCCCACAGAAGTTGGAGAAACAAGAAAAATGTTTCAAAGATGAAATTTGTCCTTATCAGAGAGGCTTGTTGCATAAATAGTTGATTTAGTTTGATTTATTATCATACTAGTAGCTGTCGAGAACAACTCCAAGATCTCCTTTAAGACATGATACTGCTAGAGACATGCAATAGAGAATATTACAATATCATCTACAAAGAGGAGATGAGTGAGGAAGCAATAAGGGGCAATTTTTATTCCAGAGAACACTTTTTTATTTTTTGCATCCAAAACAACTCTGCTAAGATTTTCCGCAACCAAGAGAAAAAGAAGGGGGGACAGTGGGCGACCCTATATGATCCCACATTCAAGAGTGAAGAAGGGAGTGGATGTACCATTTATAAGGATTGCCATTGAAGAGGAGGAAATACAATATAAAATCCATGAGATAAAGGAATGATGAAATCCTAGATGAATTAGAATAAGATGGATATAAAGCTGATTTGCCTGATCAAATGCCTTGGAGAGGCCTACTTTATAAATAAGGGCTTTCTGTTTCCTAGTATGAATAGAGTGAAGGCCCTCCTATGTAAGTCCAATGGCTTCATGAATCAGGTAATCACTCGGGAAACCAAATTGTTCCAAGGAAATGTTGGTTGAGAGGATTGGTTTTAGTTTGGATGCAATGATTTTGGAGATGATCTTAAAGATGCATTTATGCAGAGATATGGGCCTGAAGAGTTCAAAAGAGGTAGGGTAATCAGCCTTACGGATAAGTACTAAGAAAGTTGCATTAAATGGACCCAATATTTTACTAGTATTTCAAGAGTATTCCACGACTCTAAGCAGGTCATTTCCCAAAAAGTCTAGACATTCCAAATAGAACTAGATTGGGAGTCCATTTGGACTAGGACTTTTCCCTTTTTGGAAATTGTGTAAGATTGTTTCAAGATTGTGCTTTGTAACCTTTTCCATTAGCTCATCATTCACCTCCGGAGATATGAAACTAGGAAAGAAGTTGCCAATCTTAATAATCTTGTCAATGTTGGCTCTGCTGTCCTAATGGAAGAGTTTATGGAAAAAGTTGCAGCTCTCCTTAGCAATGTCTTCAAAGGAGGAGACTTTTCTTCCCTCTCCCCCATTGATTTTCCAGATAGTGTTAATGGCTTTTTGATGGTTTGCAATATGGTGAAAGTACTTAGTGCTTTCATCACCTACCTAAGCCATATGGCTCTACTATTTAAGTGCCACTTGTTGAAGAATGTAACTAGGTTTGGTCTTCATAAATTGTATTTGAGTCACAATGAAATGTATTTATCAACAGAAAGAAAAATAATTTTTATTAATACGACTTATTAAAGCATGGGTTTCATGCTTGGGTCATCATGTTTAGGTCAAAGTCCCCATTGAGGACTTCTAGGATTTATTCTGAGCCATTGGAGTCATTGTCCATTTAAAGAGACCCTTCTTGGGCTTTTGAAACATGTAAAAAGATTTATTATTGAGTCAAATAAGTCATTTGTCACCTCCACACCAAGTCGGCCTCAAAGAGGGTAATTCGATCTCATCAGAATCCTATTTATACAAGTAGTTCGAATTCATTTGGTGACATGTCTCTCACAAGTTCAATATCCAAGAGAGAGGCAGAAAAAGTGTGAAATTCCAAGAGAAGAAGGAAAATTGTTGGAAAGGACAAGATCGAAGTTTTTGGGTCATCTCTCTCTCACACATGTGGATTTCTTGGTCTACTACTGGAGGGTCGAAGTGCTGTTGCTGGATCATAGTCTAACTGTTGGGTCGAAGTTGTTGCTGGGATAACTGCTGGGACAAAGTTGAAGTTTTGTTGCTACTACAAGTTGGTGCTGCTAGGTTGAAGATATTGTTGGAAAGATTATCATCTACAGAAGGAAGAAAAAACTGACTTGGTGTGGAGGAAGTATGTTAGAGTCTTGGATTATCTCATGAAGCTATTAAGGAAGAGTTGTTGACTGGGATTTCCCCTAGATAGGGGTTTTGCCTTGACTGTCTGCCTACATGTGGTGTTTGTAGTATTTGTGCTATTGTTTTGGTAATTGCTTGATGAACTAAGGATAAAAGAAGAACATAAGAAAACATAAGAATATCACAAGTAATTATCAATATAAAGAAAATCTTTTTGCCTTTCTGATTTTCTAACATCACTCGCTCTCTTTTTCTAGCAATAGCTCTCTCTTTTTCTATTACAAGGATTTATGAGGTCTTTTTGAGCATCTGATAGGATGTTATGATCCAGGGAATTTACGAAGGAAGCTAATTGGGGTTCAATTTCAGCAAGAGATTTGTTGTCAACCTCCGTTTTTCAAGCCCAACAATAAATGAGTTTCGTTTGTAGCCTTCAAATTTTTTTTTTGAAACTGAATAGGAGGCAATTCAGGGGAGCTTTGGACATATGGTTTCCATACATCCCTAGTAGCTTGTATGAAAGAGAGAGATTCAAGCTTGTGAGGGTTTAGCTTGAAATGACCCATAGGCTTTGAAGGGGCTTCCTCCACGTCTAATAGGATAGGGGAGAGATCAAAATTACCCCTAGAAGAGACCTATTTCTAGACGTGCAATTTACGATCAAGAAGCAAATTAGAGATCAAAAGATGGTCCAATCCATAGGTGGATGTGATAATGATGGGTATTGTGTGGGAAAGACTTCAAGGAAGATGCCATAGTCATAGTACCAGTTAAATGGGGTCCAACATCCTGAGTGTAATGATGTGAAGAGGGATCATTTGTGGGGCCCGATGTTAGTCCTTTCCTCGGCCTATTTTTACTACCTTTTACTGCAATTATTTTCTTTTTCTTTCTTGCATCGCTTGTGTGTCTTGCTTAATGCTTTCCAATGCCTCTTATAGATCGAGCAATTCATTGCTCATTAGTGTTGGGACATTCATAAGTTCCTTTTATTTAGATAGAGCATGATATGCTATGAACTAGGTGATGGCTGCTTTATCTATCTATCTATATATATGTGTGTGTGTGTATATATATCAATGTTTTAAAACTCCGACTCGGGTTAGGAATCGACCGAGGGTCGGTTCGACTCTAACTTGGTATCGACTTGGCTAGTTTGATTTCAATGACTTGGTTGTTGTAAAAAATACATTAAATATTCATTTTTTAATGAAAAAAACATAATTGTAAAGATTTTCATTCATGTTTCCAAACACAAAGCATTAGAATATAGAGAGAAGACAACATATGATCAAACGAGGCTCATGAATGTGAATATATCAAAATGGCACCTAGTGCACTGTCTAATACATACATGATAAAGAGATCAAAACACAAACACAAACCAAGGAGGCTCTAAATGGCCTCTACAACAAAAGTAAACTGTAAAACATCACTAGTCACCAGTGCTACTGGCTACTGCTAGAGAAGTCAACATCATCTGGCTAAGATTCTGTATCAGAGTCAGACATGGAAACCCATGGCTCCTCCTCCTCCTCATCACCATCTCCTACTGCAATTGTAGAAGTAGTAGCACTAGCAAGTGCAACAACTGCACGCTGATATAGACGAGATATGCGCTTCCGTTGTGGCTGAGTAGAGGAAGTACCTACCACCGGAGGATTTGGGGCTGGGCCTGGTACAAGTAGATCTGCATTCAACTGAACATTATGTTCAACTAATGCCTCCGTCTGTAGATCCAAATCAATACCAAAATCCTCATCAGAATCAAACTCTATTGGATGACTCTCCAATACCTAATTTGATGTTAGATCAATATCTTTCAACACAATGGGATATGTATCAGGTCTTTTGTTCAACAATTGGTTGCATCTTAGCTGGAGGTTGTATTGGACATAGACTAGATCATTTAACCATTTTTGTTCCAAACGGTTTCTCTTCTTCGTGCGAATCCTCTCAAAGATAGATCAATTATGCTCACACTTAGTAGCACTGCAAGTTTGACCCAAAATACAGATAGAAAACTTCTACAATTGAGGACAATGGCTACCAAATGCCTCCCACCATTTTGCTGTAAAAAACATAGTTGTGTAATGAGTTAGCTCAACAAATTATATCCAACTTTCAAATTATAAACAATTTAACAAAATAAGAATTTGAAAATTGAAATTGTTTGTTTACCTGGCTCATTGCTTCCCTTGCAATCCTTGCTAGGTTCTTGCCAAAGGTACCTGTGGCTTTGCTGAAATAAGTGATCTGTTGGTCTATCTCTAGCTTATCACTCTCCTTAGGGACTATGCGGTCAATGCAGTCAATCAATCCATCTATAACCTCCCCAGTGAAAGCTTCTGCCTCTAGAGCTTTATAATGATACCTTGGGTTCAGAAAAAACCAAGCTGCATTTATAGGGAGATGGAGTTGATTGTTCCATCTTTGATCAATGATTTCCCAAATGGACCCATACTTAGCCACTCTATCCTTATATACTTCCTTTATTTGCTCCTTTGCTTGATCCATAGCCGCATAAATGAAGCCCATAGCCAATCTTTCCCTATCCACCAACTGCAACACCTTAACCAGTGGCTCAACAAGCTTCACAATCTTTGCTACCTTTTTCCAAAATATTTCTTCATTAACTTTCTTTTTCACATCTTTTCCATCCTGTTTGCGAGACCATTGATATTCATTCCATTCATCATTGGAAAATGCTGTTTGCAAGTTTCTATGTTGGAAAAGCATAGATTGCAATGTCAAAAAATGAGTTGGAAATCTAGTGATGGCAGGCCTAATAATATCCCTGCCCCCTGTGTGTTTCCTCATCAGGTTCAAAATCCATGAGTGGTTGTAGATATATTTTGTTATGCTTTTGGCATGCTCTATGGTGTTTTTGACCCAATCTATTTTGCCAATATCCTCAAGCATGAGGTCTATGCAATGTGCAGCACATGGGGTCCAAAAGATGGTTTTGTGTTTTTCCTTTAACATTTTACCAGCAAGAACATAATTAGAGGCATTATTTGTGATGATTTGAACAACATTAGCCACCCCCACCTCTTCAACAACCTCATCCAAAATCTGAAACAACAAGTGTGCATCTTTCACCCTATCAGACACATCAATTGTTTTTAGAAACATGGTTCCCTGTGGGAAAAATATAAGAAAGTTTGTGATAGTATGGTTCCATTGATTAGTCCATCCATCTGACATGATGGTACATCCTATTTTTTCCCAAGAGCTTTTGAAATCTTTCAAACATTCATTAATGGAGGAAACTTCTTTTTGCAAAGGAGATTCCCTTAACTCATTCATAGTAGGGTCTTTGAAGCCCTTTCCAGCAACAGATATGGCATCAAACATAGGTTAATAATATGGTGAACGAGAAGCATTGAAGGGGATATCAACATCATACGACCATCTAGCTATGTAATCACAGGTTGTTTCTCTCAATTCTTTCTTCCAATGGTCATCTAAAGTGGGTTGCATTTGACCTCTATTAGCTTGAGGACCATGTGCACTATCAGAGGGAGAGGAGGGTGTGAAATAACTTTTGATATCACCCTTCTTTTCATTTTACCCTTACCATTTTCTTGAATAGACTCCACAGAGGGAGGAACATAGCGAAAGGGGTTGGATGCATTAGTGCAAGGGATAGATGAAGAGCCCTCATAATCAAAATTGGGGTTGGCAACCATCATTTGTTTTATACTCCTCTTCCTCCCAGTTCCAACCTCTATTTCTTTTTGCCTAGCTTTTTCTTCCTCAAACTTCTCAAATTTATCTAGGAACTCCTTCGTAATCTCCCCAATTTGTGTTGATGGTGCTTCACATGGAGTAATTTGGCCTCTAACACCAACAAAGTTTTGTTTCAACCTATGAATGCCCCCCCTAGCCACCTTAATTTTTCTATGACAAAATTTGCAATGCATTTGATTATCAATCATTTCAGCATATGCCCAAGGAACATCTTTCATTCTAGGAGCCATTTTCTGATACTTGGGCTTGCAAATGAAAGGAAAAAAATCTGAAAATGAAAAAAAAAAAACAATGTTTCAATGCTTCAATGTTCATTTCTTTTACAAAAATCACTTTTTTCAATTTCCAGATTTACACAAAAAAAACAAGCAAAAGCATATTCTAGAAGTGAAAAAAAAAACTCTAGGCACAAACCGCCTCCTTAATGCTGATCCAACAAACCAACTTCTCAATGTTGCTCCAATGGTTTCCTAAGAAGCTCCTCACTGCTCCTCCAATGATTGCCCAAGACTTCTCACTACTGCTCCAAAAATAAACTCCACAACTCTTCGCAAACTCCTCACAAATTCTCACACAAATGAAATGAGATAGCTGTGAGGAAATGTGAGGGGGTTGGGTAGCTTTTATACGCTTGGGAGAGGTAGATGGCCATAAAAAATACCTAAAACCAAATTAGAATTATATTTGGGGTCTATTTTTCCCTCCAAAACATATTGTTGGGTGTCTTTGAGCGTAATTGGCTGGTTCGACTGGTTTAACTTGGACTCGGTCGCGCTGGCTGGTTTGTTACCGAACTGGCCGATGGCCATAAAAAATACCTAAAACCAAATTAGAATTATATTTGGGGTCTATTTTTCCCTCCAAAACATATTGTTGGGTGTCTTTGAGCGTAATTGGCTGGTTCGACTGGTTTAACTTGGACTCGGTCGCGCTGGCTGGTTTGTTACCGAACTGGCCGAATTGGTGACTGACCCGGCCGGTTCAGTAACAAACCGGCCACCAAACCGGTTTTTCTGCTGAGCCGAATTGGCCAGGGATATGGCTCTGTCAGCGCAGCCAAATCCGAGCTGGCTTGACTGTTTTTTTTAAACACTGATATATATATATATATATATATATATATATATATATATATATTAAACAATCTTAATAATGATTAATTAGTGATTAGTATAGAAGAGGCATGTCTCTAAAGACATGGCCATTCATGAAGGGGCACCAACCTAGGTATATAAGCGGGCCCTCACTTGTAACAATCTCATCATCATATTCTCCATTCATACATTTTATATATATCCTTGTGTCCTCAACGAACATCTTCATATTTTAAGTATTTTGGAATATTTAACTTGTGAGTACGAACTTTTTTTTGCAAGATGTGGTATTAGAGTCACATTCTTCAATCCAGGGCTTTGGCCATCAACCCTTCATCATATCGTTGCCATTGCAACTGAGGCTTTTAGCTAGACAAATTTGGAGGTTCTCCATTTTGCCATCAGACCTTTGGCCATTAAAAAAAGAGAGAGAACAAAATATAAAGTATTAGAAAAAGGAAGTAAAAAAAAAAAGATATTTTATATATATAGAAAAAAGAGAACAAAATATATATAATTAAATTAAAAGGAGGAATTTAAATATATATATCTATATATATAAATAAAGTAAAAATATAAAAATAAATAAAAAATAAAAAAAAATGGTTATAAAAGAAAATAATTAAAACAACCAAAAAAAGATATATAAAAAACAAACAAAAAAATTGCCAATTACACCCGAGAATTGCACATCCAACCCTCGCAACCAGGGGTCACTACACTTATCGTCCTATACAATGGTTGCTGTTACCCAAGCATTGTAGAAACAAGATCGCAACACTCAACAATCGCCGACACTAAGCACTACAACGACCAGCCGCACATCACATCGTGTCTCGGTTGTTGGCAAGACTAAATTCTTCACAATCTACAGTATTTCTCGCTTGCCGAAGGTAAAAATGATATAAACCCTAAAATGGCGAACCAACTAGTCATTCTTGAGTCAAATATAATCGAAAAATTACACCGTCTTGACGAAAAACAATATGCCATAACCAATTTACAATTAAACATTGGGGGATTATACATTTATATCACATTTCTTAGTTCAAACCCTATGAAGTGATCAAGAAGTTTTTAACATTTTCCTATAGGAGGAGAAAAAACATTATAGGATGTTACATTGAAATTAGATTTAGTAACACTAGAAGACATACAAGATGTATCAAAAGTAATTCTTCAAGAAAGTAAAAAAGTGATACAAATTATGAAAAGGGAAGTTGAAATTTCACGACTAACAAAAAAGAAGACAATTCTCGACTTAAGGACCACGGTGAAAAAATGTTGACACAAATTAAGAAGCTTAAGAAGGACAATAAGTCTTTGGAATACAAAGTACAACAACTTATTGAGAAGAAACCGTCGAAATTTTCAAATATGGAAATTCAAGTTGAAGAAAGGGGAACAAATACAAATCCCATTAAATTCACACTTCAGACAAGTCCAAACCTGATTGAAGTCAAAGCATACTTTGATGCTGTAATTTAGATGATGAAAGTTCTAAGTGAAGATTCTGTAACTAACTCAACAACATCAATACCTCAAGTAAATCAGCAAATTCCCACACACATCATAAGGTAAAATTAAATCACAAGAACACCTTATTGACATCCGAATCACAAGAGAAAACATCTCAATCAATCTGCATATATTTACCACTCGGAACAAAAACAAAAACCTTTTTTATTGAAGAATACCAATGTTTGCACAATCTAATATTATGATAACAATTTCTTCTAGCTATCAAATAATTGCAAGGTTCCAAAAAAGATTGATTTAGAATGGTTAGATACCTTCTTAGTTCGACAATTTTCTTTATCACTCTGAGGATCCTATCATCTTGTATCATCAAAGATGACAAATTGAAGAATTTTGAAAGATGCAAATAGATTACAAGACATAGAAACATATGACATGCCTCGTCAACAATAAACTTTAGGGACAAAGCTTTTTGAAGAGGAAGACACTATTTGTTATATATATATATATAATGTAAATATAAATAATAATAACAATCATAATAATGATTAATTAGTGATTAGTATAAATTTTAAAATAGGCATATCTCTAAGGACATGTCCATTCGTGAAGGGGCAACTAGGTAGGTATATAAGCATGCCTTCATTTGTAAGACTCCCGTCATCATATTCTTCATTCATCTATATATATATATATATCTTTGTATCGTCCATGGACATCTTCATATTCCAAGTGTTTTGGAATATTTAACTTGCGAGTATGGACTTTGTTCGTAACAATGGCTAACAAGGGGTGTAGAGCTCAGGCTACACTTTTGTCCATACACTTTAATTTTGTCTTAGCCATCTTTTGCATGTTACATTTTCATTCATTTTTTTATCTTTCTTTTAGTTGCATCAACTTGTTAAGGTCAAAATTTTCTGGGCCCTTGCTGAAAGTTGAGGACAAGATGATGCCAGTGCTAATGACAAATGACAATCAACCCAAAGAATGGAGGTGGATACAAGGGACCAATGGGAAGTGATAATTATGGTTTTGATTGGGTACATGATGCAGGAGCATGTAACTTGGAGGGAAAAATCTTCAAACTTATTCCAAAAATCCAAAAAAATCTTCAGGCAAAGGAGTGGGTCCTTTAGCCATCAATTTCCATGCTTTTCTAGTTTAAGATAAGGATAGAATTAAGAATAAAATCATGTTGTAATAACCGCTTTATGGATAAGCTATAGTAAGCTTTATGGATAATTGTTTTAAATCGTTCTATGTAATTGGCATGCTTTTGTATGGGATAAGGACCAAGAGGGCTTTATCTATTATTTATAAAAGGAAATAACGAAAATTCTCTGTGTAAGACTGTAAGTCGATCTTGGAGACATTGTCATCTTCAAAATAACACTTTGTGCATCTGAATTGATGGTTCTCTGTTAAACTGGTAATTGTATGCGTGTATCAGTTGGGTTCTTTTCTTCTGAGTTTTATATCAATGATTTGGTCTAAATTTTCCAATTAACGCGGCGGTTGAAACCTTTAACTTGTGTTTCCTTCATATTGGCGAGTTTGGCTTCTTTTTTTGCTTAATAGAGTTCTGTGGGAAAAACTCTACTTTACACAGGAAATCGTGAAAATACTTAGCCGGAATAGAGTTCCGGACCTGAAATATTATCATCTCTGGACTATACCCTCGTCGGGTCCGAAACCTTTATCACATCGTTGAGTGGGAGCGGGAGAGAACTAAATTGCTGAAGTCCAAAACTCCGACAGTCTGGACCCGAAACACTATAGAGAAGAGTGGAAAGGTTGTCGGGTCCGCCATTGTTATTGCATTGGCAAATCGGAGCGGGAGGAGCAATAGCATTGGGAGTAGTCGCAGATTGCGATCTCCGATAACACCACGTGTTATCGCGTCGGGGAAAGGAGCGTAGGAAGGGCCGATTATAAACTGCTGATAGGGTTAATTGTGTATAACGCATTTTCCTTGAAATTAAAGCGTCGATAGTGTAATTCTTTTGAATTAACACTATAGTGGTTTTAAAGCGCCTACAATGTATTTTCGTTCCTTTGGAATGAAAGCCCTCCAACTGTGTATATTGCGTTTTAAACACATTTTCCCTTGTTTTAAAGCAACCATAGTCTATCTTTATAATTCCTATGGGATTATAGTCCCGACAGAGGAAAACAGGCCTATGATATGGTTTGTGCCCGATAACAAGGGTTGGGATGATTAGAGGAAAAACTCATGAAGCAGTCAGGCTAATAATAGATGACTGATACACCTGCTGAAACAGAAGGAGAAATTCATCCAGAGTTAGAAGAAATTATTTTAGGTTTTAGCCGTTTGTCCATATCGTTTACACCCAGGTCACCATTAGTGGTATCAGAGCAACCAATTGACACTGAATTGAATCTCAGGAGCAGGAGAAGGAAAGTTAATATGGCTTTCCGAGTTGGAAGAGGATGAGATGTGGTGGAAGAGGACGACCTGTTGTAAATGCTGAAGTAATGGAAGCTGTACAACAAATGCAAGCTAGATTGGATGCATTAACAACAGGAAGAAATATATATGATGGAGATGTTAGTGAACCTGAGGTTGAAGCTGCAGAGGAGGAAGCTGTAGCAGTTACTCCTGAGATGAGATTCTTCCAGTCAGTGTTGAGATCCACAGGTAGGCCAAAGTCCGAGGTTTCAATATATGAAGGAGGACTGAATCTAGAAGAATTGATGGACTGGATTAATGGCATGGAGAAATTCTTTGACTATGAAGAAACAGAAGATGAGAAGAAAGTAAAGTTTGCTGTCACCAAATTAAAAGGCCATGCAGCACTTTGGTGGGATGGTGTGCAGGCAGAAAGAAAGAGACTTGGCAAGCAACCTATCAAGAATTGGAGCAAGATGGTAGCAAAGCTAAGAGGTAAGTTTTTACCAAGTAATTACCAGCAAACCTTGTTCAGACAGATGCAAAATCTTAGACAGAGATCTATGACAATGAAAGAATACACAGAGGAATTCTATAAGGTAAGCATAAGAGCTGGAGAAACTCAGGATACAGATGAGAAGGTGGCTAGATATGTGATTGGTCTTAGGATGGACATTCAAGATGAGATAAGCATATTGTCTCCTAAAACAATAGAAGAAGCTTATCAGGTGACACTAAAAGCTGAAGAAAAACTCGTGAGGAAGCAGTCGGCCAGAGGGAGAGGTACTTTCCGAGGAAGGGGAAGTTAAGGTGGTAGAGGAAGATCTACAACACCTAAAGATGGAGCTAGCAATAGTTCAACCCAGCATGCACCGACAAGAGGTGATGCAAGAGGGAGAGGGAGTTTTTCTAGAGGAAGAGGAGGCAGAGGAAGAGGAAGAGAAATAAGATGTTACAGATGTAACAAGCTGGGACACAAAACTTTTGAGTGCCCATAGAATGCAGGAACAAACCAGAGGAATGCAATTGTTGCTCCAGTTGAGGGAGAAGCACTAGCAACAATCGTGGCAGAAGAAGAGAATATACCAGAGGGAGCAGAATCTTTGGTAGTTAATAAAGTCTTGCTCAAGCTAGCAAAGGAGATAGCTGAACTATCACAATGAAAGACCTTGTTTAGAATAGTGTGTAAGGTTCAAGGGAAATGCTGTTAGATGATCATTGATAGTGGCAACACTGATAATTTGGTTTGTATAGAAGTGGTAGAGAAATTAAAGCTGAAGACAATGAAACATCCAACACCTTATAAGGTGTCATGGTTACAAAAGGGACATCAACTGTTAGTGAATGAACAATATGAAATGGAGTTTTAGTTGGGCAAGTATAAAGATAAAATTGTATGTGATGTGATGCCAATGGATGTGTGTCACATATTGCTTGGAAGACCTTGGCAATATGCATGATGGGAAAAGAAACACCTACAAGTTTAGAAAGGATGGTGTCAATCATACGTTGCTGCCTCTGCAAGAAGAAGATGCATCAGGAAAGAAGACTGATCCAAAAACTCTATTACTAGGAGGAAAGGAATACTTGAAGCAGATTGAAGAGAATGAGGTAAATTTTGTTGTAATTTGCAAGCCCAAGGTAATAATGACTTTTACTACAGTTTCTGATTTACCCATTGAAATTCAAGAAATGTTGGAGAACTATTGTGATATTATTATTGATGATTTGCCTAATGAGTTACCACTCATTAGAAGAATTAGCCGTCATATAGATTTGATTCTTGGAGCAAGTCTATCTAATAACGCAGCTTACAGAATGACTCCTAAAGAAAATGAAGAGGTTAGGAAGCAGGTGCAAGAATTGCTTGACAAAGGGCTGATCAGAGAAAGCTTGAGTTCTTGTGCAGTACCAACAGTGTTGAGTCCAAAGAAAGATGGAGGCTGGAGAATGTGTACATATTCAAGGGCCATCAATAAAATCACAATCAAGTACAAATTTCCTTTACCTAGAATTGAAGATTTAATGGATTGCTTGAGTGGAGCAAAGTATATTTCAAAACTAGATCTTAAAAGTGGGTATCATCATATAAGGATAAGAGAAGGGGATGAGTGGAAAACTACCTTTAAGACAAATGAGGGATTGTATGAGTGGAGAGTAATGCCTTTTGGGTTGTCAAATGCACCAAGTACATTTATGAGACTCATGAATGAAGTTTTTAAAGATTTTATTGGTAAATTTGTAATAGTATATTTGGACGATATATTAGTTTACAACAGATCTAAGGAGGAGCACATAAGACATCTGAATTATGTCTTACAAAGGCTACAACAGGAAAAATTATTGCTGAATTTGAAGAAGTGTTCATTCATGAAAGAGGAGCTAGTGTACTTGGGTTTTGTTATTTCTGCTGAAGGGCTGAAGATGGATCCAGAGAAGATCAAGGCAATCATGGAGTGGCCTTCACCCAAGAGTGTTTTTGAGGTAAGAAGTTTTCATGGTCTTGCTAGCTTTTATAGAAAATTCATCAAGAATTTTAGTAAGATCAATGCTCCTATTATTGAGACCATTAAGAAAGATAAACAACCATTTAGATGGACTGCTGAAGCAGAAAAGAATTTTCAGCTATTAAAGAAGAAAATCACTGAAAAGCCTATTTTGGTTCTATTTGATTTTAGTAAGCCTTTTCAAGTGAAGTGTTATGCCAACGGAGAAGCAATTGGAGGTGTTTTAAGTCAAGAAGATAGACCTATAGCTTATTTTAGGGAAAAGCTAAATGATTCCAAAAGGAATTATTCTTTTTATGATAAGGAGTTCTATGCAATTGTACAATCATTGAAGAAATGGAGGCATTATCTAATGTCAAAGGAATTCATCCTTTACTAAGATAACCATGCACTACAATATATTATGCAGTAGCCAAAGCTTAGCTAGAAACATGCTAAATGGGTAGAGTATCTTCAAGGTTTCTATTTTGTTTTGAAACATATAAATGGCCAATCAAATAAAGTTGCAGATGCCTTAAGTAGGAGAAATATATTACTACAAGAGAGTCAAATTCAAGTGTTAGGATTTGATTTTCTTAAAGAATTATATGATACAGATTCAGATTTTAAAGAGGCATTTGAAACTTGTAAGAATCTTGTTTTGATGGATAGGAATAAATGGTTGGATTTTTTCTTACAAGATGGACTATTGTTTAAGAGAAATTAGCTGTGCATACCAAACTGTTCAATGAGGGAGAATTTAATTAAAGAAAACATAGTGGAGGATTTGCAGGACATTTTGGCATAGAGAAGACTTTTGAACAGTTAAACATATTTTATTTCTGGCCAAAAATGAGATATGATGTGGAAAAGTATGTGAGAACTTGTAAAATCTGTCAATATGCAAAGGGAAGAAGCCAAAACACAGATTTGTATGTTCCATTACCAATTCCAAATAGCCCTTGGGATATGGTAAGTATGGATTTTGTTTTGTGCTTACCAAATACTCAAAGAGGTAATGATTCAATTTTTGTTGTAGTGGACAAATTTTCAAAAATGGCACACTTTATTCCATGTTATAAAACTAGTGATGCTTCTCACATTGCTAATTTGTTTTTTAAGGAGGTTGTAAGATTGCATGGGTTGCCTAAGAGTATTGTCTCAGACAGGGATTCCAAATTTGTTGGACATTTCTGGAGGACATTATGGAAGAAGCTGGGAACTAAACTAAGTTTTAGCTCTGCCTATCATCCACAAATTGATGGACAAACTGAAGTTGTGAACATGAGTTTGGGCAATCTTTTAAGGAGTCTTATTGCAGAGCACCCAAAGCAATGGAATCAAGTGTTGGCACAAGTTGAATATGCTTATAATGACTCACCTAACAGGGAGTACAGGACAGAGTCCATTCCATATTGTTTATGGAATGCATCCAAGAGGAGTATTTGAGATGAGAAACTTGGGAAAGAAGAGATGAGAAGTGTAGAGGGAGAAGATTTTGCTTCAGAAATGCAAGCAATACATGAACAAGTGAAACAACAACTGCAGGACAGTAACATCAAGTACAAGACCAGAGCAGACATGAGAAGGCGAGAGGTGAACTTTGAAGTTGGAGATTTGGTTTTAGCACACCTCAGAAAGGAGAGATTTCCAAAGAGGGAGTATAACAAATTGAAGTTCAAGAAAATTGGACCATGCAGAGTATTAAGAAAGTTTTTTGCAAATGCATATGAGATTGAATTACCCCCCGATGTTGGAATATCACCAATTTTTAATGTTGTAGACTTGTACAAGTATGAAGGTGAAACTGCGTATGATACAGCACAAGATCAAGAGACACAAGAGATTGACTGGGTAAAACAGCTACCCACAACAAAGGAATTGCAGCGAGAAAGAATTCTAGACAAGAAGGTGTTTAAGAAAACAAGGGGACAAGAGTACTTCCAGTATTTGGTAAAATGGAAGGATCTACCAACTGCTAAAGCCACTTGTGTTACAGAAAACATGCTATAGAAACCAAGCAGTTCTGTAGATGAGCTCATGGACAGGATCCCATGAAGAATTTTGTCCTTAGGAGTCTGATGCAGAAGCATGTGACTTGGAGGGAAAAATCTTCAAACTTATTCCAAAAGTCCAAAAAAAACTACAGGCAAAGGAGTGGGGTCCTTTAGCCATCAATTTCCATGCTTTTCTAGTTGAAGATAACGATAGAATTAAGAATAAAATCATGTTGTAATAATCACTTTGTGGATAAGCTATAGTAAGCTTTATGGATAATTGCTTTAAATCACTCTATGTAATTGACATGCTTTTGTATGGGATAAGGACCGAGAGGGTTTTATCTATTATCTATAAAAGGAAATAATGGGACTTCTCTGTGTAATTCGATCTCGGAGACATTGTCATCTTCAAAGTCTGTCTATGTGTATCTGAATTGATGGTTCTCTGTTAAACTGGAAATTGTATGCATGTATTGGTTGGGTTCTTTTCTTCTGACTTTTATATCAATGATTTGGTCTAAAGTTTCCAATTAACGCGGTGGTTGAAACCTTTAACCTGTGTTTCCTTCATATTGGCGAGTTTGGCTTCTTTATTTGCTTAACAGAGTTCCATGGGAAATACTCTACTTCACACAGGAAATCGTGAAAATACCTAGCCGGAACAGAGTTCCGGACCTGAAATATTATCATCTCTGGACTATACCCTCGTCGGGTCCGAAACCTTTATCGCATCGCTGAGTGGGAGCGGGATAGAACTAAACTGCCGAAGTCCGAAACTTCGATAGTTCGGACCCGAAACACTATAGACAAGAGTGGAAAGGTTGTCGGGTCCACCATTGTTATCGCATCGCCAGATCAGAGCGGGAGGAGCCTAGCATTGGGAGCCTTGGAGTCGCTGATTGCGATCTTTGATAAGACCACGTGTTATCACGTCGGGGAAAGGAGCGTAGGAAGGGCCGATTATAAACCGCCGATAGGGCTAATTGCGTATAACGCATTTTCCTTGAAATTAAAGCGCCGATAGTGTAATTCTTTTGAATTAACACTATAGTGGTTTTAAAGCACCGATAGTGTATTTTCGTTCCTTTGGAATGAAAGCCCTTCGCATGTGTGTATTGCGTTTTAAACGCATTTTCCCTTGTTTTAAAGGAATGATAGTCTATCTTTATAATTCCTATGGGATTATAGTCTCGATAGAGGAAAACAGGCCTATGATATGGTTTGTGCCCGATAACAAGGGTTAGGGTGATTAGAGGAAAAACTCATGAAGCAGTCAGGCTAATAATAGATCACTGATACAATTGTTGAAACAGAAGGAGAAATTCCACCAGAGTTAGAAGAAATTATTTCAGGGTTCAACCATTTGTCCATATCGCCTGCACCCAGGCCACCAGTACATTATATCAATCAAAGCCTCCTATTTGTGCCCTTCCTGAATAATGGAAAAGTAAGGCCTTAGGTGTTGGAAAACATAAAGTGGTAGCTTATTAATTCAATTTTCGTTAACCTTAATACTTGTTTGTGGACTTAGTTAATCTTCTTTGGGTTCTTTAGTTAGATCTTTTCATCAAACAAATATCAAAAACGAAAATAGCAACAATAGAGGACACAAGGGGAAAACTGGGTAAATTCTTCTCTTCTTATTGAATCTACTTCAAATGAGATACAAAGACCCAATTCCTAGACCTAGTCCTTCTCCAAGTACCAAGTTAGCCCTCCAACAAGTCTTTCCCTTATTCTGCACCAACCAACTTCAAGCTGCAACTTTGACTTGCCAACTTCAATACGACAACTCGTGCTGCTACTTCGACCCTGCGATTTCGACCTTGTAACTGCTACATAAACCCTAATCAAGCTCCCACTCAAGATTAGTGAGGTCAAGATAGAGTATTCTTCCTTCCAACTACAAGATATTGCACTTCATGCTTATTGCAACTTGGACCTGCAACTTTGGCCTTCTTCTGCAACGCCAGAAACCGTAGAAATTTGCATGTGTGAGAGAGATAGAGCCCAAAAATAGAGATTTTTGCTTCTTGAATTCTCTGTGCTTCTTAGACCTTTATGTTAGAAAATCAGAAAGGCATATTTTTTTTCTTATTCTTGATAATTACTTGTAAAGTTCTTGATTTTTTATTACGATTCTTTATCTTCTTTCTTTTATTTCATCAAGCAATTACCAAAGCAATAGCACATAAAATAATGGACACCAGATGTAGGTACTATGCTAGGGAAAAAACCCCCTCGAGGGGAAAGCCCAGGCAAAATTCTCTTCCTTTCAATAGTATTGCTTTGAGACTCTTCACCCTAGACAAAGACCAAACCTTCCCTCCACACCAAGTCAACCTCCCAGATCTTCGACCTCCTTTCCAACAACTTCGACTATGTAGTAGCTTCCGGCATCAACAAGATGTGGAAGACTTCGATCTCCCAAACTAGGGTATCAAACAGAGAGAGAGGCACCAAATTTCGTTTTTATTCTTCTCCTTAGACTCCACCCAACTCGCATTTCTTTTAGCTTCCTTAGACCCACTTCACACTTTTCGGGCTTCCTTAGAGATATCGAACTAGCTTGAGATGAGATGCTCCAAATGAATTCGACTTGCTTTTATTTATAGGCTTCAAGGGAGGTCAAATTGATGCCCTTAGGCCGACTTGATCTCTTCTAGGCCGACTTGATGTGGAGGATACATAAATTATATATGACTAAATACTAAACCTTTTTACATGATTCAAAAGCCCAAGAAGGGTCTCTTTAAAAGTAATGACTCTATTGACTTAGAATAAATCCTAGAAGTCCTCAATAGGGACTTTGACTTAAAACATGATGACCCAAGCATGAAACTCATGCTTTAATTAGTTATCATAATAATAATATAAATTCTTTTTTTTATTCTTTTGACAAGTACATTACAAGGTGACTCGAATACATTTAATGAAGACTGAACCTAATTACATTTTCCAACACTTCACTCCTATTTCACTTGTTTCCTAGCTAAAGATCGAACTTCTTCTTGCATGATCGAAGGTAAAAATGATATAAATCCTAAAATGGCAAACCAACTAGTGATTACTGAGTCAAATATAATCGAAAAGTTAGACTGCCTTGATAAAAAACAATATGACATAACCAATTTACAATTAAACATTCGGAATTATACATTTATATCACATTTCTCAATTTGAAGCCTATGAGGTGATCAAGAAGTTTTTAACATTTTCCTACAGGAGAAAAAAAAAACACTACAGGATGTTACGTTGAAATCAGATTTAGTAACACTAGAAGACATACAATATGTATCAATAATTCTTCAAGAAAGTAAAAAAAACAATACAAAATATGAAAAGGGAAGTTGGGAAATCACGACTAACAAAAATGAAGACGATTCTCGACCAATGTTGCACGAAGCAGGGACGAAATGGGGACGTTTTTTGGAAGCGGGAATGCAGAAGCGCCATTTTCCAAAAATCTAGGAAGCGAAGCGTTTGCGGAAGCGTCTGCTATATATATATTTTTTTGCATTTACACTCAGAAACAAACATCCCATATACCAAATTAGTTGAAAACATGCATATTTTTGCTTAAATCAAGATAGATATAGCATCCATTGTACATTAATGATTAATTATTCGAGCATCAACCATTTAGATGCATCAACCATCTAGAATCTAGATTCTTCTCCTCTTGTCTAGCCTTTGCCTCTACCTCGATTGTCTAGGGATATTAGTCAACATTGCCCAATTTTGATCAAACTACCTAATTCAAGACTTAAAATATGGTAGAAAAAGCTTAACATGCTTGATCGATGATTTTGACTTGATTGAAAGGCAATTTTTTGCTAAGGGCGTGACAAAGGAGTTGAACAATTAACACCACCAACACTAGGGTACGTATAGGGCTTGGTGCTTTTGATTAAATGCTAATCGCATACCTTCATACTTGATATAATCTAATGAAATGCCACAATCCCATTGATCTCGAATTCCTGAAAACTGTTGAGTTTGCTGAATTTTGAATAGGATATGAAATTCTATTTTCTCTATATGAAGTCCAATGAGGATGGAACCACTCTCAAACATCCTGAGTCATTTCATGGTAATGTTAAGGACCATGGTAAAAAATTGTTGACATAAATTGAGAAGCTTAAGAAGGAACAAAAATCCTTGGAAAACAAAGTACAATAACTTATTGAGAAGAAATCATCGAAATCTTCAAATATGGAAATTCAAGTTGAAGAAAAGGGAACAAATACAGGTCCCATTAAATTCACAGTTTTGACAAGTTCAAACTTGATTAAAGTCAAAGCATACTTGGATGCTATAATTCAGATAATGAAAGTTCCAAGTGAAGATTTTGTAGCTAACTCAACAACATCAATACTTAAAGTAAATCAAGAAATTGCCACATGCATGATAAGGGAAAATTAAATCACAAGAACTCCTTATCGACATCCGAATCGCAAGAGAAAACATCTTAATCAATATGCACATCTTTATCACTCAAAACATAAACAAAAAATATATGTTTTGCATAATACCAATGTCAACATAATCCAAACTTACAATAACAATTTATTGCAACTATCAAATAATTGCGAAGTTCCACACAAAATTGATTTAGGATGGTCAGATACCTTTTGAGTTTGACAATTTTGTTTATCACTCTGAGGATCCTATCAAGTTTTTATCATCAAAGATAACAAATTGAAGAATTTTGAAAGATGTGAATAGTTTACAAGACATAGAAACAGATGGCACGCCTCGTCAACAATAAGCTTTGAGGACAAAGCTTTTTGAAAAGGAAGACACTGTTTGTTATATATAATGTGAATATAAATAATAATGACAATTATAATAATGATTAATTAGTGATTAGTATAAAAGAGACATGTCTCTAAAGACATGCCTATTCATAAAGGGGCGCCTGTGTAGGTATATAAGCATGCCTTCATTTGTAAGAATCTCATCATCATATTCTTCATTCATACATTATATACACACACACACATACACATATATCCTCAATGGACATTTTCATATTCCAAGTGTTATGGAAAATTTAACTTGTGAGTATGAACTTTGTTTGTAATAATGGCTAACACGAGGTATAGAGCTCAGGCTAGGTCTTCGTCCATGCACTTTAATTTTGTCTTAGCCATCTTTTGCATGTTACATTTTCATTCATTTGTGGCTATACATGCTTTTATCTTTCTTTCACTTGCATCAACTTGTTAGGGTCAAAAGTTTTTGGGCCCTTGCTCAAAGATGAGGACAAGAGGATAGTAATGCTAATGACAAATGAAAATCAACCCAAAGAATGGAGGTGGATATAAGGGACCAATGGGAAGTGATAATTATGGATTTTTTTGGGCACACTATATCAATCAAAGCCTCCTATTTGTGCCCTTCTTGAATAATGGAAAAATAAGGCCTTAGGTGTTGGAAAACGTAAAGTGGTAGCTTATTAATTCAATTTTCCTTAACATTAATACTTGCTTGTGGACTTAGTTAATCTTCTTTCTGTTCTTTAGTTAGATATTTTTATCAAACAAATTTCAAGAACGAAAATAGCAACAACAGAGGACAAAGATATTAGGCTCTTAGCGAGGGAAAATCCCCTCCAAGGGGAAAACCCAAAATTCTTCTCTTCTTATAGAATCTACTTCAAATGAGATACAAAGACCTAATCCCTCGACGAAGTCCTTCTCCAATAACCAAGTTAGCCCTCCAACAAGTCTTTCCTCGATTTTGCACCAACCAACTTTAAGCTGCAACTTCGATCTACCAGCTTCAAATTGCAACTCGTCTTGATATTTCGACCCTTCGACCTTGCAATTGCTACAAAAACCCTAATCCAGCTCCCCCTTGATACCTTTCCTAGAGCAAGACAGCTCCTCCCAAGGTTAGCGAGGTCAAGATAGAGTATTCTTCCTTCCAACTACAACAACTGAGCTTTGTCCTATTGCAACTCGAACATGCAACTTTGACCTTCTTCTGTAGCACCCAAAACCCTAGAAATTTGTATGTGTGAGAGATAGAGCCCCAAAATAGAGATTTTTGCTTCCTTCTTGAATTCTCCTTGCTTCTTAGACCTTCACTCTTTTTTCTCTTGTTTCCCAACTAAAATTCGAACTTCTTGGATGATCGAACTTGTGAGTGAGTGAGTGCTAAATGAGGTCAAACTACTCCTTTATATAGTATTTCCAGTGATCAAATTCCCTCCTTTAGGCCGACCTATAGTTGTTAGGGTTGACTTGTATTGGAGTTTCCAGGACTTTTTAGGCTCAAAATAAAGTCCTTTTTCCAATTACATTTTGCCCATAAGGGTCTTACAAAACATGATATTGAGTCCTAAGAGCTAACAAACCCTAGAAGCATGAAGAACATGCTTTTTCTTAGAAGACCATCAATAAAGAGCATGAAACCCATGCCTTTTACAAATAAAATTTTCTTTCCTTTTCTTGTTTGTGACATAGGATACATATTGAAATGAGTACAACAATTATGAACACCGAAACTAGTTACATTTTCAACACTCCCTCTTAACTAGGGTGGTATTCATAATTGTACAACTAGTACAACATCATTCTCAAACTGAAGAGTTCTCATAACAGGAGTCAGATTGATAAGCCATACTGTAAGCATCAACATTATGACCAACACTGTCTCTGAGGCCTGCACATACCCTATCTTAATGAGGTATGCGCTTTTAGGACTATTCTTATCTTGGATTCTTATTCTTGAATCCTCAAAGAATATCGATCCTCTTCGACCATGCTTTTCTTGAATGGCTGTCCCATTCTCAAAGAGTGTCAGTGCCTTTCCTTTCTTGGATGTTATATCCTCAAGGAAACCACAGATGCTTATCCAATCCTCCACCATTATTTCTTCATTATCTGAAGAGGCAAATACATATGTGATGTCCAACATCACTCCCTTTCAACTAGAGAGAACATCCTTATTCTTCCTTTTTGATTAGAGAATAGATTCATGCTCCTTTTCAAAGAGAGACTCGTTTTCTCCCTCTCAAAACTAGAGGAGATTCTTATCTTCATTTCAAAGTGGGAAGTCACCACCACAAGTCTTATAGCTTGTCTTCATGAGAGTATCAACTACATGTTCTTCATAGCTAAATGGCTCCCTCTTTCTTCCGCATCTCTTGCATCGAGCTTGCTTTCTTTTAAGGTATCTTGGAGCTACCTTCTCTCTGCAATCTTGTGACAGGATTGAGGTCATTTTTCTTGCTCATCACTTTTATTTTCGACATCATAGATATTGAGCCTTTCCGGTCTTTAGACTGATCAGGGATTCCTCATGAAAGTGATCTTCCTAGTTGATCATCAGGTTATGTTTCACACTACTACCTTCCAAGATGAACATGTCTTGATTTCATTCTTGCAAGGTACCAGATATTGAGCTCCCCTCAATACTCTTCATCCATATAGTTGAACTTTCCTCAACTGTTATCGTGTATTCCTGCAACATTCTTCTAGGTAGAAAAATAATATGTTAACTAGATAACGAACAATTTACCTCATCACGATGACCTTCTCGTCTAGACATCAACATCCTTATGATCCATCTCCACTCGAATCTTCCTTCATTCATCAGAGTGCCTAAGGGTCGAACTTGATTACCAAGTTAGAACTTATCTTCTGGGGATTATATTGGGATGTTAATCAATGTTCTATATTCCAATGAAAGTCTTAATTCTTTGTTTTATAGTAAGTCAAATTCTATTGTTTTCAGGCATCATATATCCATATACTTATGCATATTTATGACCAACTTTCTTTTCTCAAGATTCTATACATATGAATCTTATCCAAAGTTTACCTTCAACATGCATTCTTATGCTTTCATCCAATCATCTAGCTCTATGCCTGTTATGAATATAAATTACATAAAATAAAATGAAAATAAATAAATATAAATAATAAATAATCAATGATGATTATCTTAAATAGTTATTAGTTAAGTAAAAAGGCATGTCTAAAAGACATGCCCAATCATGAAAGGACACCTGCCTAGGTATATAAGCAGGGCCTCATTGTAACATTCAACATAACTTGTACATTTCATATATATTAATACCTTTGTGTATTTTACATTTAAAGTCAACAAGCTACAGGTTTTGTTGCTTCAGTGGTATCAGAGCCATGCGAGTCTTTGAATGTTATCCGCCGTACAATATAACCATGTGAGTCCTTGAATGTTATTCGCCGCATAATATGCCATTACGTTTACGTCCTGAATTTATTGAGCAGTTTAGTAAAATTCAAGAAAAGCTTCAACAATTAGAAAAAGCATGTGCAGAAGTTACAATACGTCTAAAGGAAATTGATAGTAAGGAAGATGATAACTATGATGAAGAAACGAAACAAGGGAAGCAGGAGAAGAGGATTTTGATTAGAGTGATGATAATGTTGAAGATGAAGATGTTGCAGAAAATAATCAAGATGATAATCGAGATGAAGTTGATCTTGATGTGGATGAGGATGATCTAGATCGAGATGATGATTTCGATGAAGCTGATATAGATCAAGATGAGGGTCCAGATCAAGCTGGTCTTGATGTGGATGAGAATGATATAGATCAAGATGATGATCCAAATGGAAATGATAAATATGACATTCCAAGCTTAGGAGAAACTGTTAAATAACATGTTGCAGACACTTCGATGGAGGTTGATATGACAAACAAAATCCAAGATATGCCAGATCCATTGCAGAGTACAAAAAACAGTAAGATTGGGGATTATGCTGATACTAAGATAGTTAACCAAAAGAATATTGGCCAACTAGAACACATATCGGATTTGATGAAGGCTGAAATTGGTCAGTGTAATGTAGAGAAGCATGCTGAAAATGTTTCATGCAAGAACATTGTGTTAGAAGAAAATCAAGGAATTCCATATTCCTCATTGGAGGAAGGTGAGGGAAACATTTCATTGAGGCAAGCAATAAATGGAGCTGCAGTGCAAGTTTCTATTTTGAGTGGCAAGGGCAATGAGGAAGTGCATGTTGGAAATACTAAGAGGGGGGTGAATCAGTATTTCTTATAATAATTTTTTTAATTGTTCTAGTGATAGCCAAAACATATATAGATATGTATATGTATACACAGGAACACAGAAATCAACCACTGGAATTAATGCTTTTATTAACACTCAAGACAGGGCAATGAAATAAATACAATATAAGTATAAATCTGATTGTGAATAGTTGCCAAGCTCCAACTTGGACTTCAGTGAGGCTCCGACCTCTAGAGCACCAACTCTGTTTTGCAGTGGTTTTGCACTTAGGAGCACCTATCCCTAATGGTCTTGTTCAATCCTGAGGCTCCAACCTCTTGGGCTCCAACCCAACCTTGGTATAAACTGGTATGCTGCTACACCCTATTCAGATGAGGTTCACTCATTCCTACTCTCCTACCTCTGCTGCTTCTGTTGCCTCACACTCTGGTTCTTCACACAACAACAACCCCAACAATTCTCTGTTTTTTACTGTTTTATACATTCCCATGCCTTTGTCCATTCATTTCCGCTTACACCACCTCTTAGGCTTCCTCCTCGGTCGCTGCGGCTTCCTCTGCGCTGTGCAAGCTCACTGACTTTCTGAGGACACATAGATTCATTTGAGAGGTCCAAAACTCCACGAAGAACACATCTTACTGGTTACGACTGTAACAACGCTCCTTTAACAATGATTGTGGGCATGCACAAAGTTCTGCTTCATTTAATGGATTGCCACGTCCAATTGCAATCAATATCGCCATGAATCACCCCATTTACCTGACGTTCAGCCTATTCCTGTATCGGGTCCATGCTTAAATCACAATCGACGATTCGTGACTCCTGGGGTTCCTTTATATATCAGACCCATGACTCCCTCGATGGTCGACGGTCGATCCTCCACTGCTCTGATGGATAGGATGCGATATGGTATTAAGCAGCAGTTGATAACCCCTTTGGGTCTGTGTGTAATCGCAATCTCAGTTTATAGTGCCATCCCTTTATAACTTGCAATGGATCACTTTCGACATGGCAGACGCGATATAGCATTGAGTCAAACTGTAATGTAGCGGCGGGTCCGCATATGTTCATCGCAGTCGGGGGTTGCCCTTGGCGGAGGTCCGATGCAATATCGTTATCGGTGATCGCAAGTCACACAGGGTCAGGGCTTGACGTTAATGCAGACCACTCTATTTTTTGTGATGCGATATTAGGTGTCGGATCCGACATGACTCATCGCTCCCGTGCAATAAATCTCAAGTCCGGTTTCCACCTCCGATAGGTAACGGTATATATATACGTGAGTTTTGGTCTCCGATAGTGTATTGTCGGGGATGCATAGTTTGCCCGCTGATAGTGTTAAGGCTGCTCACGATAGTGTTTAAATGCATGCATATATATATTGTTCCATTGTTTTTACTTTGTTTATATATATTAATATATATATATATATATATATATATATTATATATATATAATAGAATATATATATATATATTGCTTCGCTTATGAACCTTACTCTTGGCATATGCGATATGCGATAGCTCTACTCCTCCGATAGAGTATTCCTTTGGCATTGTTGCTCCGATAGCTGTTACCTGCATGCATATAAGCTCTCTGATGACTTATTTGCATGCCTCCATTGGCTTTGTCTATTCTTTGAATATTGCCATATTGACATCAATGACAATCTGTGTCCAACAATCTCCCCCTTTATTATTGATGGCAATATTTTTCTGCTCTCTCTCCCCCTTTGACATCAATGGCAAAGGAATGCATACAGACTCCCCCTATCAACCTGCTCCCCTTGTCCTGTTACATCCTTATGAATGAAGTTGAGTGATGATAAAGAAATAACTCCCATCTTTTGACGCAAATGTTCGAATGCTTCTCGAGGAAGAGGTTTTGTGAAAATATCACCTATTTGCTCCTTAGTACTAATATATTTTAGGACGATGTTTCGTTCAGCTACTTGCTCACGGAGAAAATGATACTTGATTGGTATGTGTTTGGTTCTTGAGTGCATCACTGGATTTTTGTTGAGACTGATAGCACTTGTATTGTCACAATAGACGGTAATTGGTTGATCTGTACGTATGTCGAGATGTTTTAGAGCTTCCTTCATCCATAGTATTTGAGAACAACAGTTTGCTGCAGCAATATACTCGGCTTCGACTGTGGATAATGATATGGATGACTGTTTTTTGCTGAGCTAGGATACCAAACAGTCTCCTAGGAAGAATGCATTTCCACTAGTACTTTTCCGACCATCTATACTTCCAACCCAATCAGCGTCAGTGTATGCAGTTACAGTGAGTGTTGAGTTCTTTGGATACCAAAGACCGAAATCAGGAGTTCCTTCAGATATCTGAGAATTCTTTTTACAGCTAATAAATGGGATTGTTTGGGAGCAGATTGAAATCTTCCCACCATTCCTATTGCTTGCATTATGTCTGGTCATGTAGCCGTTAAGTATCGAAGGGCTCCAATCATTGACCTGTAATGAGTTGCATGTACTAGAGGGGAGTCATCATCTTTGCTCTGTTTGCAGTTTGTGGTCATAGGTGTGCTCATGGGTGCACAATCCTCCATTCCATATTTTTTGAGTATGTCTTTTAGATATTTGGTTTGAGATATAAACAATCCTGCTCTGGTTTGAGATACTTGAAGTCCAAGGAAGTGGGACAACTCTCTTATTATTGACATCTCAAACTCTTTTGACATGCTTTGAGAAAATTCATGGCCCATTTCATCATTATTACTAGCAAAAATTAGATCATCGACATAAACAAGAGCAACTAGTAACTTACCTTCATCTGTCTTTATGTATAGATTAGTTCCAACCACTCCCTTTTTGAAGCCTTGTTGTTGTAGGTAGTGATCCAATCTTGCATACTAAGCTCTAGGAGCTTGTTTCAACCCATATAAAGCCTTTTTCAACTTATAGACTAAGTCCTTACCTGCTGTTAGATCAAACCTTCTGGCTGCTCCATGTAGACTTCCTCCTTGAGTTCGCCATTTAGAAATGCTGATTTCACGTCCATTTGATAGATTTTGAATCCTTTTGAGCAAGCAAATGCCAAGAACATCCTGATAGCTTCCATACAGGCCACTGGAGCAAATGTCTCTTCAAAGTCAATTCCTTCAATTTGTGAATAGCCTTTGCAGACAAGTCTTGCCTTGTTTCTGATAACCTGTCCTTCCTCATTCATTTTATTTTTGAACACCCATTTGGTTCCTATTATGTTTTTTGTCCTTTGGACGAGGTACCAACTCCCATGTCTTGTTCATCTCAATTTGGGACATTTCTTCTTCCATGGCTTTTACCCAATGAGGACCCTTACTTGCTTTTGCAAATGTTTCTGGTTCTATCATAGATAGGAGGGCAATGACTTTTCTCTTGGGTGTGATTGTTATCCTTCTTCGGGTCTGCACACCTTCATCTCTATCACCAATGATTTGCTCTTCTGGATGATGTCTTTGGACATACTTCATCTTTGAAGGGGTATTAGGTGGTTCTCTTTCCTCTTCTTCTTCTTCATCTATTTCTTCTTCTTTAGGTTCTTCTTCTTCAATGAGAGTGTCATCTTCAAGTTGTTCAATTTCCTTTTCTGGAAGATCTTCATCAACTTTTACATCAATGCTTTCAATTATTTTCTTCAGTCGATAATTGTAGCACTTGTAAGCCTTGCTCCCTGTAGAGTATCCAAGAAATATCCCTTCATCAACCTGAGAATTAAAACTTTCCGGGTGAGCTATCATTTAATTTTATGAAGCACTTTCTTCCAAAGATCTTGAAGTACTTCACCGAAGCAAGTCTTCCTTTACATAGCTCATAAGGAGTTTTTTCACAATTTGGTCTTAATTGAGTTCGATTCAGTGTATAGACAGCTGTCCCTACTGCTTCTCTCCAGAATTCAGGTTGTAAGTCTGCTGCTAATAACATAGTTCTTGCCATTTCTTGGATTGTTCGGTTTCTTCTTTCAACTACCCCATTTTGCTGAGGTGTTCTAGCAGCCGAGAATTCCCTTTTAATTCCATGAATATTATAGAACTCACTAAATTCGTTTGATGTGAATTCTCCCCCTCGGTCTGTTCTGAGGCACTTAATTTTTGAATCTTTTTCATTTTCTACAAGGGCTTTTAGATTCTTAAAACACTCAAAGGTTTCAGATTTATACTTTATGAAATATATCCACATCATTCTAGTATAATCATCAACAAATAACACAAAGTACCTTTCTCCTTGGAGTGCTTGATTTCTAGTTAGCCCACACACATCAACATGGATGATCTCCAAGGGCTTCGTTGTATAGAGCTCCTTTGTCTTGTGGCTGGTTCTGTTCTGCTTTCCATGTTGACAGGGACCACACATTGCTTGATTTGCTTTGGACAGCCTTGGGATGTCTCGTACAGCTTTGATCTTGCTGATATTGATCAGATTTTCGAAGCTTGTATGTCCAAGTCGCTTGTGCCACAACCAACTCTCATCTGTCTGACTTAAGAGCATTTATTTTCTTGAATCTTGTTAAGAATGTAAATGTTGTCTGATGTTCTCACCCCTTTTGCCACAAGTTTCCCTGAGGCAGAGTTCCTTATTTCACAGTCTTTGGTGCTGAAAACAACCTTATGTCCTTGATCAAAGATTTGGCTGACACTCAGGAGGTTGTGTTTGAGCCCGTCAACTAGCAGAGCATCTTGAGCTTTTCCTTTCCCATTGATCAGAGTAACTGTTCCTTTTCCTGCAATTTTGCCTGATCCACTTCCAAAGGACACATTCCCTTCCTTTTTGCTCAGTGAGACAAAATTCCTTCTGTCTCCTGTCATGTGTCTGGAGCACCCACTATCTACAAACCACTAGTTTTCATTATTTTGAGCATATAGAGCCAGGCCGCAATTGTCCATGCTGGAGTTCTTGCTACTCGTCTTTCTTCCTTTGAGTGGGCAGTCTTGTTCATAGTGTCCATTATTGTAGCAGAAAGAGCAAATCAGATCAAATTTGGTCAAGGGATCAAATGAATTGAACGTTTTGATTTGTCCCTGCCTTTTGGGGGCATATGAGTTGATTATTCGGTCCTTTAGATTTGTTTTTTCACTTCTGCGAGCCATACAATGTCTGGCTTGATGACCGAAGTTTTTATAGTGAAAGCAGTGTCCAAGAAAGATGGTTTTGTACTTGTTGAAGCAACCATGATTTGAGTCGATTTCCATCTTGGGAGTTACTCCTCCCTTGTTCTTCGGATTTGCGATGGGCCCTTGGTGGAGTACAGGTTTGTATTTGCTGTAGTGTCCATGATTTGACTCCACATTCTTCTTTGGAGTAATTCTCTCTTTATTCTTGGGATCGGGGATGCACTTTTGATAACATACTTTTTCATCTTTTGGATTGCAGGAAAGTGCATCGGCATAGCTTTTTGCACTATTCTTAGTGCTTGAGGATTCTCCTTTGAAACCTATTCCAGACTTGTCATGTTGAGGTTTTTGATTCTTTAGAATAGTCTCAAGTATTTGAGAGCTTTTACATCGCTTTTTAATTTGCTCCAACTCCTTTCTCAGAGACACTATTTCGGCCTCCTGTTCTTCACAAGTCTCTTCTTTTTCTTTAAGCTTTGCTTCCAATAGATCTTCTCTCCTTCTTATTTCCTTGTTTTCCACTTTGAGAGAAATGATTTTGTTCCGTAGTTAATCATTTTCTTCAATGGCACTTATTAACAATTCATTTACATTTCCTTCCAGCCCTGAGTCATCATCATCTGCGAGTGCCATGAATAATGCTTCTTGGCTTTCATCATGATCACTTTCCTCATTTGATTTCTTTGTGATGACCATAAACTCATCCTCATCAGACTCATCTTGCTTGGAGAAGAAGTTTTTCTTATTGAACCCTTTCTTTTTATGTGCCATTCTTTAGAATTTCCTTCATCATCACTGTCATGTTTATGAGGACATTTTGCTACATAATGACCTATTTTACCACATTTAAAACAGATAAGAGGATACTTGCCTTTATGCTTAGATCCTCTGTTCATCTTTCGTACAATTTGAGCCAATTCAGATTCCACATCTGACTCATCACTACACTCATTCCTTTCTTTCCCCTTCTTTGCTTTGAGGCCTTGAACGCTGCATCCTTGGAGCTTGGGCCACCTTTTCTCATTTCATAGGCAGTGAGAATTCCATGGAGTTCATCCATTTTGAGGGTATCGATATCCTTTGCTTCTTCTATAGCGCTTATTTTGGAGTCAAATCTGTCTGGAAGAGACCTTAACACCTTTTGAACAATGGTACTTTCTTCAATTTTTTCGTCCAATCCTTTCAGGGAATTTACTACTTCAGCTACTCGGAGGAGGTATGCTGCAATGTCTTCTTCATCTTCCATCCTCAAACTTTCAAATTGTCTTCTATGAGTTTGAAGCTTTGCCTTTTTCACTTTTGAGTCTCCATCGTACAAGCTAACTAGCTTCTCCCACATTTCTTTGGCAGATGTACAGTGCATGATTTTTGTAAACTCGGAATCAGTGATTCCACTGGTGATGGAGTTCATGGCCTTCGCATTTGCGATGTAAGCTTTCCTCTCGTCTTGGTCTATTGGAAGAGTGGTAGTCGTTTTGTATTCATTTTGAACAAAATGCCAGACTTGAGGTCCAAGGGACATCAAGTAGTAGGCCATTCTTTTCTTCCGGAAACCAAAGTTAGTGCCATCGAACAAAGGAGGTCTTCCTGATGCTTCGTGATTTCTCATCATGGCTGCGGATCCTTCTTCACGCTGTTAGGCTAGTATGAAGAAACCTGGTTCTGATACCGATTGTTGGAAATATTGAGAGGGGGGTGAATCAGTATTTCCTATAATAATTTTTTTAATTTTTCTAGTGATAGCCAAAACATATATAGATATGTATATGTATACACAGGACACAGAAATCAACAACTGGAATTAATGCTTTTATTAACACTCAAGATAGTGCAATGAAATAAATACAATATAAGTATAAATCTGATTGTGAATAGTTGCCAAGCTCCAACTTGGACTTCAGTGAGGCTCCAACCTCCAGAGCACCAACTCTATTTTGTAGTGGTTCTGCACTTAGGAGCACCTACCCCTAATGAATTTAGTCTTGTTCAGTTCTGAGGCTCCAACCTCTTGGGCTCCAACCCAACCTTGGCATAAACTGGTATGTTGCTACACTCTATTCAGCTGAGGTTCACTCATTCCTACTCTCCTGCCTCTCCTGCCTCACACTCTGGTTCTTCACCACAACAACAGTCCCAACAGTTCTCTGTTTTTTTACTGTTTTATACATTCCCATGCCTTTTTCCATTCGTTTCTGCTTACACCACCTCTTAGGCTTCCTCCTTGGTCGCTGCGGCTTCCTCTGCGCTGTGCAAGTTCACTGACTTTCTGAGGACACATAGATTCATTTGAGAGGTCCAAAACTCCATAGAGAACACATCTTACTGGTTACGACTGTAACAACGCTCCTTTAACAATGATTGTGGGCATGCACAGAGTTCTGCTTCATTTAATGGATTGCCACGTCCAATCGCAATCAATGTCGCCATGAATCACCCCATTTACTTGATGTTTAGCCTATTCCTGTATCGGGTCCATGCTTAAATCGCAATCGGCGATTCGTGACTCTCGGGGGTCCTTTATATATCGGACCCATGACTCCCCCGATGGCCGACGGCCGATCCTCCACTGCTCCGATGGATCGGATGCGATAATTAACCAGCAGTTGATAACCCCTTCGGGTCCGTGTGTAATCGCAATCTCAGTTTATAGCGCCATCCCTTTATAACTTGCAATGGATCACTTTCGATATGGCGGACGCGATATAGCATTGAGTCAAACTGTAATGTAGCGGCGAGTCCACATACGTTCATCGCAATTGGGGGTTGCCCTTGGCGGAGGTCCAACGCAATATCGTTATCGGCGATCGCAAGTCGCACAGGGTCAAGGCTTGACGTTAACGCAGACCACTCCATTTTTTGCGATGCGATATTAGGTGTCGGACCCGACATGGCACTCCCGTGTAATAAATTTCAAGTCCGGTTTCCGCCTCCGTTAGGTAACGGTATATATATATACGTGAGTTTTGGCCTCCGATAGTGTATTGTCGGGGATACATATTTTTCCCGCCAATAATGTTAAGGCCACTCTCGATAGTGTTTAAATGCATGCATATATATATATATTGTTCCATTGTTTTTACTTTGTTTGTATATATATATATTATATATTGCTCCGCTTATGAACCTTACTCTTGGCATATGTGATATGCGATAGCTCTACTCCTCCGATAGAGTATTCCTTTGGCATTGTTGCTCCGATAGCTGTTACCTGCATGCATATAAGCTCTCCGATGACTTATTTGCATGCCTCCATTGGCTCCGTCTGCTCTTTGAATATTGCCATATTGACATCAATGACAATCTGTGTCCAATAGTGTAGGACTTGTTGCTTCTGGATGTTACTCTTCTTTCATTAGGGCTTGAAACTGCAGGTGGGATTATGATTGTTCTCATCTCGAGGAACACTACCGTCCCCCCAAGAAGGAGCAGGTCTTTTCAACTTACTCAGATAACCAACCTCTTGTGTTGATTCAAGTTTATGAGGGTGAGCGAACTCGAACCAGGGACAATAACTTGTTGGGTAAATTTGAGCTTTCTAGTATACCCCTTGTTCCTAGAGGAGTTACCCAGATCACTGTGTGCTTTGATATTGATGCCAACGGTATTCTAAATGTCTCTACTGAGGAAAAACCACTGGTCAGAAAAACAAAATCACCATTACAAATGATAAGGGAAGATTGAGGAAAGAAGAAATTGAGAAGATGGTTCGTGGTTTTGAGACATATAAGGTTGAAGATGAACACCACAAGAAGAAGGTAGAGGCCAGAACTGCACACAGATCTGAAGCTGCAAATTTAAACTTCCATGTAAGACAACTTCAATGGTGTCATACTTGAATAGATTCCAAAGTCAGCAAGGAGGAGACGTGGTTTGATGTTGTAGCTTCCTTAGAGTCTAACTTAGACGAGGACTTCATAAGTGTTCCTAGAGACTTTTTCCCTTCTGCAAGCGACACTTTGAGGCAACCATCAAGTGTTTAGGGATCACCTCATGCAAGCATTGCATCTCTTAAAGAGATCATGTCTAAACATGAAGGTTTGGATGACTGTACATCAACAAAAATATTTTTTACCAAAAAATCTGTGGCCAAATTAGTCATTAATGAGAGTAGTTTGTATGCTAGATTTAGGGCTTCATTAGAGGTGCTTTCTCATATCAAAGTCACAGTAGATGTAATGGAAAAGGGAGATTCAAAATCTTTAAAAATGTTTCATGGTTCTGGAAATTCTGAACATAGTGGAGCCAAAAGACATGGCGACTGCCGAAATAGAAGGCGAGCCCAATATATGTATAATCTGCACCATAATAAACCTCACCCAAAGAATTTTTCTGTCTGATTTCAAGGAAATTCATGGTGGATCCAGTTACAATCCCTAATTCTCACCTCACCTACGATCGGAAATCTGTGGAACAGTTGCACAAGCCAGAAGATGTGTTGCCCGACCTGAGAATGGGGAAGAGAATGAACACGCGGTTTTCTCAATACACCAATGACCCTCCCTTCAACTCAATCTCTGCTTGAGGCTTCCTCGTTGGATCCGTGATTTGTATAATGAATCAATGCAAACTATACCTCTTACACGAATTTGCGAGGGCAATCGAGGGAAAACCATGGGTTCTGAAGAACGTTGATGGCATGTGGTGCGTGGCCACACTCTTGACGTGCCACAACCCCTCTATTAGTTGGGTGACAATCGTGCACTCTATCGTTGTCGATGTTGACAACAGTGACAAATTATTGGTGCCCAAAGGGATAGACATAGGCATACACCGTGGCTAATCCATCCTCGACGCAATAAGAGAAGCACTGGAATATTATGGAGAGGATTGCTACGTCCACCCTGCCATCCGTCACTCGATTTGGCTTATAAGGTGGGTTGAAACAGAAAGGCACTGTATTGGTTCGATGGCGTAAAGTTTTATTAACGTTAATTATTATAATAGTTATATATATATATATATAATATATATATAATATATAATTAATTAAAAAAATGGAATAAAATAATTGGAATAAAAACAAAATAACACATGCCAAGACGACCAATGCCAACGTGAAGGAAATCGTCAGCTACAAGCTTTGAGGACAAAACTTTTGAAGGAAGGGGCAATGTTACGAATATAAATTACATAAAATAAAATGAAAATAAATAAATATAAATAATAAATAATCAAATGATGATTATCTTAAATAGTCATTAGTTAAGTGAAAAGGTATGTCTAAAAGACATGCCCAATCATGAAACGACACCTGCCTAGGTATATAAGCAAGGCCTCATTGTAACATTCAACATCTTGTACATTTCATATATATTAATAAATTATTATTTACAATACCTTTGTGTATTTTATATTTAAAGTAAACAAGCTACAGGTTTTGTTGCTTCAATGCCCTAAAGCAAGTTTGCAACTTGAGCCATTGCTTTCCTCCATCCCGTCAAAAATATTGTTTCCTTACTGCATGGAATGTATACTACCCTTGTCATGATGCATTTTCCCAGTACCTTTCAAAATGATGGTCACTCCAGAATCATACTAATCCACTTAAGCAATATGACAGCTTCTAATGTAATGTTAGATAATGCTTGGATGAATATTATGCAGAAAATGGTCTATTGAACTATCTAGATGATCTCCACAAAGCAATTTAATCATGTAAACTCTAAATATGCTACTATCATATGCTTTTATCTATGATGCTATATTTAAAAATCCTTCCAATGTATTCTATTCTAAAGGAAAGACTACTTTAATCAAGAACCTGGAACCAAAGTGCTTCTTTTAATAGTAAAGATCCTTCACTTCTTCCTTCTTTGCCTTCTTTTTAGGTTCTCCCATTGCTTCGGCTACATGAGCTTCACTCCTTTCCTTTCTCTTGTTGTTTTCTTGGTTTGGACAATCTCTCTTAAAGCGTCCAAACTCATTGCACTTAAAGCATTGGACCTTGGACATATCTTTCTTCTTGGAGCTTACAAACTTTCCCTTCTTCAGCTTCTTGACTCGGACTAGAAAGGCTTGAGACTTCTCATCTGATCCAATGCCATCTTTTACCTTATTCCTTGATTCTTCCAATATGCGTTGAGCCCACAACTCATCAAAGGGAGTTGAATCTTTCTTGGAGTAGATGCTTGTTGTAAAACTTCTCCATTATGGTGACAATGCATTTAGTACATAGATGGTCACATCTGAATCAAAAATTGATTCCCCAGGTCCTTGCAAATGGTCTGTTAGCTGAGAGACTTTCATGAGAAAGGATGCCATATCATCATCTTTTGACTTCTTAATTCTATATAACTTATTCCACAAAGACATCTTTTGCCCTAATGTGCTTACAGAGTACAAGTGCACTAGCTTGTCATACATAGCCTCGGAAGTTTTCAAGTTTGCAACAAATGGAACAAGCAAATCTTTAATGGATTAAGCTATGCGCCAACTTCCTCTTTCTTGTACTTTGCTAGTTCTTGTGTCTTGTCTTTGCTAGGTTCAACAATTTCCCCAATAACATACTCCATTACTTCTTGTTCTATGAGTACCAAGTCAACCCTTTTCTTCTATGCTAGATTGTTCGATGCACCATTGAGCTTATTGCTTTCCTTGCAGAAAGAACCCATATGACCTGTAGATTTAGACATTGAGTAATAATATGATACTTGATAACCAAGATTTCTCCAACATCCTTGAAAGATGTTCTTAGGATTCCTCCAACAACAACTTCCAAGAGTGATAATATCCTTTGATGCTTTTTTTAAAGAGGTCTATTAATGAACTTTTAGTTAGATCCCTTCAAGAGATAATCCTTCTTGAAGTTTTATTCTTCAGGCCTTCCTTGAGAGTTTCCTCTTTCCTTCCCCCTTGATAAGTAATTTCTTCTAGTGTCCTTCCTTGCTCACCTTAGCTTTGCAACCATGTTGGAAAACATAAAGTGGCAACTTATTAATTCAATTTTCCTTAACCTTAATACTTGCTTGTGAACTTAGTTAATCTTCTTTGTGTTCTTTAGTTAGATCTTTTTATCAAACAAATATCAAGAACAAGAACAACAACAACAAATTACACAAATTTTAGGCTCTTAGCCAGAGCAAAACCCCTCCGGAGGGGAAAACCCGAAAAAATTCTTCTCTTCTTATAGATTCTGCGTCAAATGAGATACAAAGACCCAATCCCTAGACCAAGTCCTTCTCCAAGTACCAAGTCAGCCCTCCAACAAGTCTTTTTCCTGATTCTGCACCAACCAGCTTCAAGCTGTAACTTCGACCTACCAACCTCAATACTGCAACTTATCTTGCTACTTTGACCCTTAAGCCTTGTAGCTGCTACAACAACCATAATCCAGCTCCCCTTGGAGACCTTCCTAAAGGAAGAGAACTCCTCTCAAGGTTAGCGAGGTCAATATGTAGTATTCTTCCTTCCAGCTACAAGATACTGAACTTCATCGTATTGCAACTCGGACATGCAACTTTGACCTCCTTCTATAGCACCAAAAACCCTAGAAATTTGCATATGTGAGAGAGATAGAGCCCAAAAACAAAGATTTTTGCTTCCTTCTTGAATTATCCTTGCTTCTTAGACCTTCGCTCTTCTTTCCCTTGTTTCCCAGCTAAAGAACGAACTTCTTTTTGGATGATCGAACTTGTAAGTCAGTGAGTGCTAAATGAGTTCAAACTACTCCTTCATATAGCATTTCCACGAGGTCAAATTCCCTCCTTTAGGCTGCCTTGTAATTGTTAGGGCCGACTTGTACTTTTGGAGTTTCCAAGGCTTTCTAGACTCAAAATAAATTATTTTTTCCCAATTATATGTTGCTCGGAAGGGTTTTATAAACATGATGTTGACTTTTTTGACTCATGGCAATAAATGGTAAGCCTTGACAAGCCCTTGAAGCATCAAGAACATGCTTTTACATAGAAGACCATCAATAAAGAGCATGAAACCCATGCTTTTTAAAAATAACTTTTTCTTTTCTTTTCTTGTTTGTTACATAGGATACATATTGAAATGAATACAACAATTATGAAGACCGAAACTAGTTACATTTTCAAGACTCCCTCTTAACTAGGGAGGTATTCATAATTGTACAACCAATACAACATTATTCTCAAGCTGAAAAGTTCTCATAAGAGGAGTCAGATTGATAAGCCATACTATAAGCATCATCATTATGACCAACGATGTCTCTGAGGCCTAGCTGGAGAAGCTCTACTTAATTCAGGAGCATTATGCTGTAAGGTTTTACGTGTGATAGCATAGTACCTCTATTAGAATGCCATTAACGTTAAATAAAATCACATGATAACATAAATAGTTAATGGACCTTGTAATAGATGACCCACCTTCCTTCAAGAAGTCTGCTAGATGAGGAAGAAAGCAATGAGCGCACATATGTGAAGAGCTTTGAGGAATAGCTATTTTTGGGTCATCCATAGGTCTGTTGGCTGGTAGGCTGATTAAATAGGATAAAAGTTTTCTCCTAGGGTTACCCACTTTGGTGGGTAACATTGGACCATTTTAATAGACTTAATATCAATCAGGTCAATGTCCTCCATTTTGGACAGGATACCTTCTAAGTCTTCACCTGACAAATTTTCAAGTCCAATGAAGATGCAAAAGTAGGCTACCATAAAAGCGCTACCCACTATCACCTTGGTGATTTCTTCCCTCTGTTTAGGTTGGTTCTTTTCAAGCACATGGGGGGATTCCCTAATAGGTTTGATAATTTCCTTCTAAGCCCTGAAACAATTTTCAGATTTGCAAAACATAAAATTTTAAGTTTTTGAATGTGTTTTAATGGTGATTTTCAGTAGATGGTGGCCTTATTACAAGTGTTATGGTGCTGGAAATGATGCTAAGTATGTGAAACTTGACAATGAAGCGATATAACTGAACAAACACACTAAACATCGCTGTTTACGAGTCATAAAAATTTTGAAAGTTCATTTACATCCAAGTATAAATGCTCAAATAAATTCACCAACACAACCATCAGGTACTTGTATCGACTTATGACCTCAAAAAATGGACATGTGAAACAATAGGACAGTCTTTCATTGAATAACAGCCATGAATGTAACATATTCAGATCTGAAATCATAACAACTTTAAGAGGATAAACAGATCGCTCCTTTCATCTCTTTATTTTCTAGACAACCCTGTTGAGAAATCTATAGGGAAATGGATATAATGATTTCTCTTTAGTTTGATAACTGTTTGTGATATCATTTTAATTTTTCTTACTTATTAGCTTCTTCTTGTATTATTATGTTATTATTATCATCAAACAACTACCAAAACAAGAAGATCAAAAGTACGCAAGAACACATGATATAGGCTATGTTACCCACCATTTTGTGGGGGATATCCCTAGGAGAAATTTTTTCTCCAAGATGGTCCTCAGCCAGTAGAGAGCAACCCCTTGCAGCCACCAACTAGCTGGTTGTGCTATTTCTTCACCACCCAAGGCAGCCATGTGGTCCCTCATCCATCCATCATGATTGTATGTTGGAAGGTAGGCCTGTCGAACCTAAAGGTATGCCTTGTCATTTGGTAATTGAGTATTGTAGTTTGCTTAAAATGGATACTTTTGGGCATGGATTAATGGGGGGATTCGACGGAAGGAGTGTGCTAGGTTTGTGCTCTTGTCCCCTAGACCTCTTTTGGATGTTAGCCTTGGACCCTAGTCCCATGGGATCTCTTTTACTGATCTTTGGGCTTTAGGGATAGTACTACATGGGAAACCTTGATTTTGGTTGCGTAGTTCCGCTCCCTCATCCACACATCACTCCTTTTTTACTCATTATAACCCCATTCATCATTTCTCCCACCTGGGTCCACATTACTCCACTGGTTCTACATAGGGTTAACCTTACCCTCCCCTTGCCCACACATTGGGTCAGGCCTGGAATGATGCCCCGAAGGTTGATGTAGCTGAAAAGAAAATTAAAAGCATAATTGGTCACATTTAACAGGAAAAGATATCACAAAATGCAAAAGATGGTTGGGACAAACACATTTAGCACGTGGGAAAAAGCCAATACATGAGCTCTACCCCACCATCATGGCCATCACCCTGGTTCCTATAGGCCCTAGAAGAGCCTCTTTTATCATCCAGGAATCCAAGATTGTCCCAACCCCTAGTGGGCAATGAACCGCCCTTCCTTAAAGGGGATATCCACTGCTATAACTTACACATCATGCTCTTATCCCTTGAGCCCCGAGTAGTTAATCAAAGAAAAATCATAAAAGGCAAAAGACATATAAATAAGTGTGAAAAAATCAAGGGCGGGGCACCTGATGCACCATGATTGCTCCTTTCGATACATTATATACCCAAGCGTGGACTTCCGTTTTATTAACTACCATTGTACATGCCCCTTTCATTCCCTACTCCATTCATCTCTTTATCACATGCCCCCACCCTTTGAAGGATGTACCTTGGACATACTATCCCCTTTAAAGGTAGAAACCACCTAATAGGATACTTGGTTAACCCCATTTGAAGCTTGGAGACATTAATACATGCCAAACCCATTATGGAAGGGCATGCCATTATGAAGTGCCCACCTGTTGCCCATGGTTTGTATGCTCTTTAACTTGATTTCCTTTGATGACTTGTTGTACTGGAAGGCTAGGGGATGCATTGGATCTTATGCAAGATTGCAGATGGTCTCCATTTTGGGTTTGATTTCCCTGTATGAGGTCATAACCCTCTAGAGGGCTACATTGGTGCGTGTAGGGTGTGTAGAGAGCCATGGGCCTCCACAGCAGTAGACAACACTCTAAGGATCCCTAGAGATGCTCGTAGATTGCTCGAGATTCACCAATTGGACGAGGAAGATGCACCTGGTTCACCATGCCCAGTCGGCCCCACAGTTGTACCATGCACTTGGCAGATGACTCACGACTTGTATGCTGATGTGGCATCACTTACACCATCATCTGAGCTCTTACAGATGGTCTACAAGCATCTTCGATCTACTTGGAGATCCATGAGGTTACTTGTGTGCCCTCACACACATTGGGAGCACCATAGGGTAATTATTCGAGGGGCCAACCCCTTGTCCACTACTTTTGGGAGTCGTATTCATCATTATGGCAATTATGGATTTCCTCAGGCTTCTTACAAGGCCCAAAGACATGTATTATTGATCATTCGACCTCTTGAGAGGCTTATTCTTTTGTTTATGAGCTAGTTTGGTGGGCTTGTCACCAAAAGTGAGGTGTTTTGCACATTATTTTATTTTAGGGGCTAATTTAGGCTCAAGTAGCTAAATCGAAATCATTAGAAGTGTATAAATAGAAGTGATGAGGATTCATTTTAGCACATCACTTGGATTTGGAACTAGATCTCTTTAGATATTTTTCTATCTTTCTTGGAGGACAAATGGTTGGAGCATGGAATGAATTTGGTGTTAGGATAATTTTCATGTCTTGGAGCTTCTTGATGGCAAGTTTTTGGATGGTTGGATATATTCTTATACATGTAAGTACATTTTAATGCTATTCTTTCTTTCTAATTTTGTCACATACATTTTTGTTGGGGTTTCGCCCTATTAGGGCTTATTTGCTGCATCTCGTATGCAAAGTTGTGGAAATTTTGTTTCTGGATAGTGAATACTTCATTTATGGGCCATGTATAATGAATGAATGTTCCTAGGGATGTTTCAGTACTGAAATTCATCTTGACAAGCCATTTATCTTGCAAAATGAAGTATAAAGTCTTTGAAGTTGCTTTTGCTACTTCTCTAGTGCCAAACAAAGTTGTCTTTGAGGCCTCCTTGACCTAGAAAATTCAAAGGTCCATAGTCATAATTCCTACCTGACTCCAATCTCCCCAAAGGATTAGGCATTGGTCCACCCAAAGGTGATCACCTTAAACTTATTTTCCTTCTCCCTTTTCCTCTTCTCTAGCTCTAGTTCTCTAGGTCACCTAGGGCATCAATTATCTCACGATCTAGCCACCCAAATACTTCGATTTTTGGTCCACAACTGCGTTGGTGAGTCCTCATGAAGCCCTCCAAATTTCATGAGATTTCGATGGTGGGATCTTGAGATATTGCAAGCCCTAGCTCGAAGACCAATTCTTTCCCTTAGTTTCCCTTTGGCTAGAAACCTCACTAGGATCCTTGCATTGCCTTTCATTGAAAATTCATTCCGTGATCCCTTTCCCCTCCCTAATGAGGTCAACCATATCATTGGTTGCTAAATCCTATCTCCTTGCCCGAACCTCGGGTCCACTTGGTCCTATGCTGTCCCATGCACTATCAAGGATAATTCTTTAAAGATCACTTGGGACCCAAGTTTCCACAAGAATTCTAGGGCTTAGGGATCTCCTTTATAAGACACATACTCAAAACCTAACCCTAGAAATTTTCCCCAAGCCCTTCCTAGAGAACCTTCCATCTTGTCTTTCAAGACAAGCAAGCCACATATTTGAGCCTCTCTCCTAAATAGGCTTCCAGGATCACCCCTGGCCCTATCACTGGTCCATCCATTTCGTGATCCTTATCATAGCGGGTCTCCTGCGATCAGGGAAAGTCTTTAAAGAGTAGGGAGCCTTAGCTGAGGTGATAGTGGGCTATCACTCCATTGTTGCCCTTAGCCTAGTAATAACCCTTCAAGGACCCCCTTTTAGGACCCTTGCTAGTTTGAGCAGTAATAGGCTACAAGCCAGGGCAAAACCTCTCCACTTGAAAGGAAACCCCACAAATCTCCTCTTCTTATAGATTCTTGAATTGATGAATTTCAAGACCTCTAGACCAAGGCCAATCCCTCTCCAAGACCAAGTCCAACCTTCTTGGTGATGTGCTTCCTTTTATCTAAGTTAAACCCAGTCAAATCTCTTCCAGTAGCACAATTTCGACTGCCAACAACAAATTTTTGGCCTACACTCCAGGTTTGAAATTTTCAGCCCTTGTAGCAACAACTGTTTCCACACTTGTGAGCTTATTTCGGGCTTCCAAGATTTCTTCTAATCTTCACTTGACTTTCTCCTTCTTCTAGGACTTGAGGATGACCTAATGAGCGTTCCTTTGACCTTCTTTCTGTACTTTCTCCAAGTTTGATCCTGCAACAGGAAAATCCTAACGCAACAGTAGAAACGCTAGTCTTCTTCCTTCACGGGTGAAGAGAGAGAGGAAAATTACCTAAGCACTTGATCTTTGTCCTTGTTCCTTCACTAACGTGTTTCTTCTTCTCCTTCACTTGCTTGATGAGAGAATGAATTGGTTCTCTAGGAGGTCGAGTTCCCTCCTATATATAAGCTTCCAATGTGGACGAAATACCTCAAATTAGCCCAACTTCTTAGCTAGAAAACCGACTTGGTTTTGGAGGGTATTTTGACACTTTTAAATACAAAATTAATTCTTTTTACAAGTTACAATGTGCTCGATGAGGTCTTCAACATATGAGAATGACTCTTTGGACTTCTTGACCTAGGACAAATCCTAGAAGCACTCAATGGGTGCTTGACCTCTAAAATTAAAGACCTTGAGCATGAAACCCATGCTTCAAAAATAAAAATAATAATTTTTCTTTTATTTTACAATGTACAAGAATCAAAAGTACATTTCATATTTATGAAGACCGAACCTAATTACACATTTTTCAACAAAACCCACCATAGAGGGCAAGGTTTTATGTCTTAGCAAGAAAGAAAATAATAAGTACCAAACAACCGCTGCACATTGATATAACAACCTGTGGAAAGATTTAGATTAATGCTCCAATGCTGTCCAAGATGTTGAGAAATCTAGGGCTGAGCAATTAAGTGATTTCTCTTCTATTGATAACTGCTTGTGAGTGCTTTTTACTTCTTAGATTCAGATCTTCATTTACTTACATTATTATAGGGTTATTCTTCATCAAACAAGTACCAATGCATAAACCATAAAAAGACAAGAGACACAGAATATAGGCTCTCAGCCAGGGCCAAAATTTCTCCCACTTGAGAGGAAAACTCGAACAAATTCTTCTTCTTATAGACTCCAATTGACAAATACCAAGACCAAGACCCTTGACCTATTTGCCACTCCAAGACTAAGACACAAGCTCCCTTGATGAGATCCTTAGTCAACGATAGTCAACCTTCTACTCTTCTTTTCAGCTCCTCTTTAACTTCGGCTCCCTTTTGCTTCAGACTTTCACTAGATTTGGCCTCCTTGAATTACGCCTTCTTTGCATAGGGACTCGTAGCCTACCTTGACTTCCTCTTAAACTTGCCTTACTTCCAACTCGGCTACCTAAGAAGACTGTAATTCCTCTTGGCTCTGTCTGCAGCAAATGTCTTCTTCCTTCTTCGTACGTGTGTCCTAAAACAGACCAAAACAGATCCAAATGATACCAAAGACCTCGCTTTCCTTCTCTCCTTTCTTCGTTGATGATAAGTCTCCTTCCTAAGTGATCTTCACACCTTTTGATTTCAGACTTGCTTCACCGAAATTGTTGTGTCCTGAAATGAGGCCGAGCTGCCTATTTATAGTCTTTGGAGCCTCCATATTGAGCCGACCTAAACTGAGGGTGAGTCGACATGTCCTTTTGAGAGATTTCATTATTCTTTTGAAGACAACTTGAAGGAGGTGACTTTTGGTTGACGTGGAGGACCATTTGACACTTTCATTGACTCATATACAAATATAACATGCTCAAGAAGGGTCCTTCATACATGACATTGACTCAAATTGACATTTATGACTAGATGACAAATCCTAAAGGTTCCCAATGGGAACCTTACTAAAATAAAATTTCTTGATCATGAAACCCATGATTCAAGTACTTACAAAAATAATTTTATCTTCTTCTTTTCATCAATTACATAAAATCACAATAAAATGTCATTATGAAGACCGAACCTAGTCACACTTTTCAACGCAAGACTCCAAAGCTCCTTGACTGTTGCAACAGTAGTTCTAGGGTGTTCTCCCCAAGCTGAAATCTCAAATTGCAAATGAGGTGAAGACTGCAGAATCCCATTTACAAGATTCATCTCTAACTACCTCATGAATAAAATATGCATAGACCTCATGAATAAAATATGCATAGAATGTGCTAGAAACCCTTGAAAGTTGTGCACTAGCCTTTTCGGATTGATACAGGCTTTGACAAGGGCCACATTGCCACATTCAACTTCTTAGCTAGTGTGCTTTCCCTTGACCCTGGTTCATGTGCAATGGTTATAATATATTCCTGAAGCTAGGGTGCCCTCATTGATTGGGCTTTTTCTTCAATAAATATGGCAATAAAATACAGTAAAATGGGCTTTGGGTGATGAGTGCTTCTCATAAAATAGGCCTTTTATCCTTGAAAAAGGATGCTTCTGTGACAAGATGTTGTCCTAGGCCAGGAGCTCCTCTTGACATGTGTGTTTTACTTGGAAAGAGAGGTTCTAGATGCCACATGTTATCATGTCATGGAAAACATCTTTCTTTTTACAGTTGTCGTTCTTTTTCCTACTTGACAATGTTCTTTTCTGTTATGTCACTAGGAGTCTATGTTGTCATTGGGTTTGTTGTGATGTTTACTTTGTTAATGACATCTTCCACCTTTCAACTGTCAAATCTGGTTCACAAGGTTAGGCTTTATAAAATCAATTTGGTTAGTTTTTTGTTGTCTCATGTTAGCACTGCCATGCACCTGAGAAGAGTTGTTGTGGTTATTAATGTCTACAATGGTGTCTTTCCTTTGAGCACCTTACACTGTCCTTTAGTGTCTTTATTTTAATATGCTTTGTTATTTCTCCTTTGTTGAATACACATGCTTAATATTTGAGTATCTTTGAGCTTTATCAAAGTTAGATGTTGTTGTTTTGCTGGTGTTATTCACCAAGGGTTTTCATCCTTCATCTTACTCACACACATCGGGCCAACTAATATCCTCATTGTCCTCCATAAATGGATACTTATGCCCTTTCATACTGTTGTTGTATTTTATGCAAACATGCAAGAGAGAAGAAATACAGAGGTAATAAAGAATTCATATTGTATTATTCATGTCACACATACATCAAAGGACAAGGGCATATGCATAAGAGTAGTTTTCATGTAACCGTCTATGTTAGTTGATGTACCTAACTTGAAGGGTATTATAAAGTTATAACATGTGATGTGAGTGAGCCAACATAATATAGACTGAGCATTGGGAACACTTATTAATGCCTAATATCATAGTCATTAACTCTTAGGACTACAGAAGTACAAAATAAACATTATAATCTTCACACTTATTTCACCCTTGTAACTGTTACTGTCTTCCAAATTTATCTTTATCAGGTCTCTTGCATGGTCTCCTTTTTAAGATAACGAGGGCTCTTTGTTTGAGGTGTAAACTTTGATTTATAAGCTCAAACGTCATGAATATTAGGAGGGGGTCCACGGGAAGCTTTGTTTTGATAATGTTTGAAGTTGTAACACTGTGCCTAATATAAAGTGAAACCTCTTTTGCCTCTCTATTTGTGTGTTTTAACATATTATTTTGATTTGAGGAAAGGTCAATGACAATTTTTTGTTTATTATTGAAATTAGCACACATAATGGTCTTCAAATGTTTGTTTAATCATAATTTCGGTAGTAATAGCATTTGTGACAATATCATATGTGAAGATGGGTTCCAGGCATGTCTCATAAATGAAATTATATGATAACCTGACTTCAATCTTGAAACTAGTAATGTGTTAACCTGACTTCAATCTTAAAACAAGTGACCTACACTAGGATTGGTTGATATCATTATTAAGATGGTTTCTAGATTTCCTGGAAATACAAAATTAAGTGACTAGTTTTTACATTAAAATAACCAATTGCAAAGGTAAATGTTGGTTGATGTATATTTTCTTGCTTTCATAAAATTTCAGAATAGTGAAATGGTTAATTGCACCATTTTAAACGTTACACCTAAATCGTGTAAACATAAGTGGATATGTAAATGCTACCATGATGGATGCAAGTGAGCAGTGTTTGCTATTTAATAATTGTCAACCTTTGAGAAGATTACACTTTTATGTGAAAATTTTATTTTCAATTTTTTTTTCTCATTTTTATTGCTCTCAAAAGTTCTAATTGCTTATTAAATGATATGCAGATCATATACGATATAAATTATTTCTTCTTGGAGGATCTGAGAAAACGTATGGGATCAGACTATGCTCGCCTTTCTCGAATGTCAATAATTGAAGAAGGTGCTGTGAAGGTATGCATTGTGCATATCAAGTAAAAGTACCAACACTGTTATAAATGAGAAAAAATAATTTGTTTGTTCTCTTTTGCAGCGCATTCTTCTGTCTTGTATTATTGTGCCATACAAAACAAATGAATTCCAATTTATAATTATTTAGTACTTTTCAAATAATTATTTTTATTTTACAGGATTTGGTCCCCCAGTCTCACACATTCAGATGTGGTTTGTCTTGGGTATGGGAGTTCGGGGAATCATCCTGAAATCAACTAGGGTGTAGTCCCTGTAATGGGAACTGTTGAAACTTCACTCACAACCTCCCCCCAAAAATTCCTTTCTTATTCAATTTTGATTTGTCAAGGTTGTATAATGATTGTTCCTTTTTTTTGGTCCCATGCTTGTTTAGTATATGTTCCTATTATGTAAAAAATTATTTAGTATTTAATTTTAGGTTAATTAGACGAAAGGGCACGATCATAAGATCATGCTCTTTCCCCAAAGGGTGCCCATGGCGGTATATAAGCCAGGAACCCCCATTGTAAACAATCATCATCGGTCAATTAACTATTAATAAATATATATATTTCTCTATGCATCTAGAAGTTTTCACTTCATCTGGTATCATAGCCAACACGACACTGGTGACACCCACAAGTTCTGCTGGCCATTAGGCCCTACTGGCTTTCCGAAAACAACGGTGTGTGTGGACTATCCTTGTTCTGCCTGGAGTGTGTTGTTACATGATTTGCGGTTCAAACAACTAACTACAATCTCACACCAAAAAAAAAAAAAAAAAAAAAAACCCGCTGCAGTGTCAAAAGTAATACGCTGAACCCTCGGGAACCGGCGTCGTTTTTCTCTGCGGTAATATGCTAAACCCTCGTGAATCGGCATTGGTTTTTTTTTCTGCGGAGGGATCTGCGGTTTCGTGTGGTGGACCTGCGGTTGCGTTGTAATAGTCTCTGCGGTGATATCCGTGGTTTTCATTGCGGTGAGCTTGATGGTGTTCTTTTCATTGCGGTAAGCTCAACGGTGTTATCTGCTCGAAGCATCGGTCAAACCGATTGTGACCATCTAGGGGGACGTGACTATCCGTAATATATTATATATATATATATATATATAATAATATAATATATATTTATATATATATATATACATAACTGTAATTTAATTATAAGTTATAAAGTTTATATAAACATTAATTAATTAATTAATTAATTTTTATGCATTTATTTATTTTTTCTTTTTAAGTTAGCAGATAAATACACACCCCCACAAACTCACTCAATGTCGACAATGACAATGGCGGATTTCCAAAAAAAATTGGTTGATGCGGAGCATAAGATAAATAACAACCACGACGAGGTCAATAAAAGATTAGATGATTTCCAGATCAAGCTTAAGGGGTAGGCTGACAATATCAAAAATCTTTAGGATATGACAAATCGAATAGAAATAAAGATGGAAAATCACCGTGTCCAAACAGAAGTAGATCTCAAAGAGACCTTAACATTGCTGAAACTTCTGTGAAAAAAGATGAATTATACAAGTGCACAACTACTACAAGAAGATGAAGAAAATCAAGAGCACAACTCATCAGATTCAACGAAACCAACAGACTCTCATGAAAAAGTTGAATCCCCAAAAAAAATCATCGACACCCCACCAAGAAATGAGTAACACGACTCTTACAAACAAGCAACTCTGGGATACCTTTACCAATCAACATCCCTTTTTCGCTCAACCATTAGTGACATACCGGCGAAGGGCAAAAGTCGAGATGCCTAAATTTGATGGAAATGAAAAAAACGACGTTGCATGGATAAATAAAGCAGAAGAATACTTTGAGATATATGACATCAATGATGATGACGAAAAGCTCAGGCACACATCCATGAAAATGGAAGGGGAGCATATAATTGGTATATGTGGTGGAAAAAGACAACACATGTCATTAGTTGGAGAAAATTTAAGGATGCATTCTTCAAAAGATTCCAAGGTGTAAAGGAAGAAGAGTTCTTTTCAAAACTCATCAAATTACGACAAAAAGGAAGTGTGGTCGAATACACTCAAGAATGGGAGACCTTAGTAACACAAGTACATGGGTTATCAGAATCTCGTCTAATTCAATCATACATCTCGGGACTCAAAACCCATTTACAAGTAGAACTTGAGATGCATGACATTACATCAATAGAAGTAACAAGACGAAAAGCAAAAACAACTGAAAAGAAATTCAAACAAATATTTTGGTCAAAATCGGAAAAAACATATTCAAGACGAAGAGTACCTCAGTATGTGGACTCAAACAATACAAGATATGTTCCACCACATCGTCGTGAAGATGAAAAATCTAATGTGGAAATGCAAAGGATAAAAGAGGGTAAATGCAAATGCTGTGGTGAGAAGTGGGACCCCAAACATAAATGTGCTAAAGGAAAAGAACCAAAGAGCCTATATAATTGTGAAGCAACCAATGATTCAAATAGTGAAGATTCTGACATAGAAGAAACAGAAGATGCCTCAGAATTCTCATCAGAATTAGATGACAGAAGTATTCCGCAAGTGTCATTATTAGCTATGACAGGAATATGACAACCTCAGACGTTAAAGTTAAAAGGACACATAAAGAAGAACAATGTAGTGGTTCTCATCGACTACGATAGCGCACACAATTTTTTAGATGCAACCGTGGCAAAGAGACTCAATGTTATTTCATTTCCCTTACCAAACATGAAAGTGATGGTAGCTGACGGTAAGAAGATTGAAAAGGTGGGGAAATGCCATAAGGTCATTTTGCAGATTCAAGACTTTAATTTAGGGTCTCCGTTCTTCACGGTATCGTTAGGAGGAGTAGATGTAGTCTTAGGTGTCCAATGGCTACGAACTTTAGGTACATATGCCGCCAACCATCAAGTACAATTTATAAAATTCAAATGGGGAGGTCAGAAGTACAAATTACACGGATTCCAAGCACCAGATAATGAAATTGTATCATCATCTCAGATGATGAAGATGATTTGAAAAGGAGCACCTGCTTATGTAGTACAATGTCACTAATTAGAAATGTTATTTGCAAATAGACCAGTGAAGAGTCACCAAAGATACAAGATCTAATTCGGAAGCATGAAAAGTATTTCAAGACCTACCTATGAAGATGCCGCCTAATAGGAAAATTGAGCATACAATAAAAGTCAAGGCAGGGTCAGACCTCGTCAACATCAAGCCATACCGATATCCACATCACCAAAAACGGAAATTGAGAGATTAATCCAAGACCTTTTAAAGTGTGGGATCATCTCCAAAAGTAAAAGTCCTTACGCTGCTCCAGTGGTATTGGTAAGAAAGAATGGTTCATTCAGGCTATGCATTGATTATTGAGATTTAAACAAAATAACAATAAAAAACAAGTTCCCAATTCCTTTTATCGACGAAATGTTGGATGAGCTACATGGCGCAAGGTACTTCTCAAAATGGGACTTAAGATCAGGCTACTATCAAATTAGAATCAGATTGGAAGACATACCAAAAACGGCATTCCAAACACATGAAGGTCACTATGAGTTTAAAGTAATGCCGTTTGGATTAACCAATGCACCAACAATGTTTCAAGCAACTATGAACGAATTATTTCATCCACATCTTTGGAAGTTTGTATTAGTATTCTTTGAGGATATTCTAATTTATAGTAAAAATTGGAAAGAGCACTTGCAACATCTGGACAAAGTTCTTACACTACTTAAAGAACTTAGTCCAGCTAAAAACCCCGTCGAGGGGAAAACCCAGTCAAAATAATTCTTCCTTTCAATAGTATTCTTTGAGTCTCTTCACCCTAGACAAAGACCAGGCCTTCCCTCCACACCAAGCCAACCTCCTAGATCTTTGACCCCTTCCAACAAATTCGAATAGGCAACAACTTCTGACAACAACGAAACTTGGAAGACTTCGATCTCCCAATCTAGGGCATGAAACAGAGAGAGAGAGGCACCAAAAGTTCTGTTTTATGCTTCTCCTTAGACTTCCCCAAACTTGTAGTTTCTTTGGCTTCCTAGCAACAAACTTCACACTTCTCCAGCTACTCTTGAGATATCGAACTAGCTTGAGATGTGATGCTCCAAATGACTTCGACTAACTTGCATTTATAGGCTTCTTGTGGGTCAAATTAGGGTCCTTAGGTCGACTTGGTGTGGAGGATACATAAATCATATCTGACTCAATACTTAACCTTTTTACATGATTCAAAAGCCCAAGAAGGGTCTCTTTGAACGTACAATGACTCTATAAACTCAATATTAATCCTAGGAGTCCACAATGGGGACTTTGACTAATATAATGATGTCCCAAGCATGAAACCCATGCTTTAGTAAGTCATTGTTACAATAAGATATATATATATATATATATATATATATATTTTTTTTTTTAATAATTCTTTTGATAAGTATATTTCATGATGATTCAAGTACATTAATGAAGACAGAGTCAATTACATTTTCCAACATCATAGTTCCTTCATCTCTGTCAACTACCTCATATTCCATATGAGGACATATTATGTTGATTTGATCTTGTCAATATGTGAACCATGCCTTCATGCATCTTTTCAAAGGAAGAGATCCTTGATCATGCTAACAAGGTAGAGTATTTGCCGATCGTGTGTGCAACTATATGATGACATGACTTAATCTATCAAATATATACATAAGAAGAAGAATTCGTTTGGGTTATGAGATTCTTCTTCTTCTTATAGAAATCTAGGGCATGAAGATTATGAGACTCCTCTTTCATGATAACTGCTTGTGAATGCTTTTTACTTCTTTAGTTTAGGATCTTCTCTTTACTTAGATTATTATAGTGTTCTTATTCTCAAACAACTACCAAAGCATAAACAATAAAGAGACAAGAGACACAAAATATAGGAGGTCAACCACTAAAACCTCTCCAACTTGAGAGGAAAACCCAAACGAATTCTTCTTCTTATAGAGACTTCAATTGACGAATACCAAGACCAAGACCCTTGACACAACTTCTCTAAGACCATGTCACAAGATCCTTCTTTTTTGCTTCCTCTTCTTGCTCAAGTGAACACAAGTCAAGCTGCCTTCATGTACTACACTTCTCGACTACCCTGGAATTTCGGTTCCTTTCCACAGACCTGCAATCTGTACCTTTGCAATTTCACACGTGGGAGATGAGGGAGAGAGATTTGAGATGCTTTCCTCCTTCGCTATACTTGAAGACTTGTCTAGGTGATCTCCGCTAGCAAGGGAGCTAATTTGGAGACCTTCTTGGAGACTTCCTTAATGACTGTTATGACTTGATGACCAACCCTAAAGGCTCACAATGGGAGCCTCAACTATAAAATAAAATTCCTTGAGCATGAAACCCATGACTCAAGCATTACAAAAATAATTTTATTTTTCTTCTTTACATCCATTACATAAAATCATAATTACACATGGCATTATGAAGACCGAACCTAGTTACATTTTTCAACACTCCCTCTTAATTAGGGAGGTATTCATAATCCATACAAGGTACTTGGACATTCTCAATATGAAGAATTCTCATAAGAAGAGTCGGATTGGTAACCCATCTGTATAGCATCATATCATCCAACATTGTCACATAGTAATGCCTTGACTAACAACTCTATCTCTTCACAAGATCAGAGCTCAATGCTGGCGAGACCAATGATGTGTAAACACCTTCATCATTGTCTCTCTCGGAACATACACCACCCGTGTTTTCTCAGAGTATGTTCCACCAGGGCTATTCTTATCTTAGATTCCTAGTCCTCAAAGAATATCGGCCCTCTACGACTATTCTTATCTTGGATGCCCTAACTCAGCCTTAGAGTATCAAATGCCAAATGTTTACCCAATCCTCCATTTTGTTTTCCCAGGTGAAGATAAGATTGATGTGTCTATCTCCCCTCATGACCTTCACTAAAACTTACGGCTGTTAGTGCTGGTTTAGCGCATGACACATGAAGTAGAGAACCATATCTGTCACTCCCTCTTAACCATGGATGACTAACCCATTCTATAAAAGGAATGTACCCAAGCTCCCTCTTAATTCGGGGCTTGCTTCCAACAACTCTTTAGGTGGAGATCATGGGACAACCAACTGCTTGTAGAATTCCTTCCTTCGATGTCATGAATTTCTTCTTTATAGAGTCTACATTTTTCGGGACTTCTTCATAGGGCATAGTCCATCCAACACTTTCATCTATGAGTCAGTCATGTCATCATTCCTTTCATTGGAAAGTGATCCATTAGCCCATATCTGGGCTTCCTTCATGCCATGCTGCCTTCTTCATGCCATGTTTCTTTAAGGATCTTTCATCCTGCTACATGGGCATTAGTTGTGGAAGACATACACAACTCTTCCCTTCACATAAGCCCATCCAGATATTATTCAAAAATAAGAAATGAATGTTAAAGAAAAAAGTACCTTTGTGATGGTCTTTCATCGTGACATCTTCCTGTGAGCATCAACATCCTTCATACGTATTGACACATCTCCAAAAGATATATATTGTCAAGGGTCTCTTTCTTTTTCAGACTTATCAAGGTCTTTATTACTTTCATGGAGATATCATAGTCAAACCTTTTAGTCCTTGGATGTTGATTGTTTTCTTCATAGTTGCATATTTCATGATCTCTTTCTTTCTTCACACATTTCCTTTCCAAGAACTTTCAATTAGAGTTCCTACAACTATTGTCAACCACCTCATATTTCATATGAGGACATATTATGTTGATTTCAACTAGGCAATGTGTGACCGATGCCTTCCTGCATCCTTTCAAGAGATCCTTACTTTTGATCATGCTCTCGAGATAGAGCATTTATCCATGTTACTTGCAACTATATGACATGACTCTATTGTATCAAATACAAGCATACATACCTCATTTTCCTTTAGGTCATCTAGGTTTCCTTCAACAACTTCCTTGATTGAAAGTTCTTCAATTCCTTGATCTGCTTCACTTCTTTTGACATCATACCATCCTTCCATGAATTCCTGCAATTTGAAATTCTTGTTGAAACACTTGCTTCCCTCTGATTGGTGAACCTTCCGTTGAAGATTCCAACAGAGGATCTTGAGTATCCTGATCCAACATATGTTTCCTTTCAATTGATGTATGATGAGCTTCGTACTAGATGACTTTTTCTTTTTCCATAAGTATCACTTATGCTTCTAATGAGGTTACCAAGAGTTGTCTTTTTCCATAGGTGATTGCCATAGACTTCTATTTCAGCTATCTATCATGCTTCCCTGTGATGTCACGAGCTCTTGCTTTTAATGCTTCTATGATGCCATCTCCTAACATGATGCATCTGTCATGTTTTCTTAGTGACTCATGATAGCCATACCTTACAACAGAAAAACTTGAAACAGAAACTTGAAAAGAACTAAGTGAGGAAAGCTATCTTAGTCATAGTAAAGATCTTTTACTCTTTCTTGGATTTCTTCTTTTCAGCTTCCTCCACTTCTTTGACGATATGGGCTTCTTCTCTACCTCTTTTGTTATTGTCCTTCTTGAGCTTAGGACAATCTCTCTTGCAATGCCCATATTCTTGACATCCATAACATTGAACCTTTGCCATGTTCTTCTTTCTTGTTTGAGGACCAAATTTCCCAAACTTCTCTTTTCTCATTGCCATAGTAGCATATGCTTGAGTTTGCTCATTTGATCCTACTTCAATTTTTTCCTTCAACCTGGTTTTTTCAATGTTGCATAGTGACCATAGGTCCTGGAATGGAGTAGCTTTTTTCTTACCATAAATGCTTGAAGTAAAGTTACCCCACTCCTCTGGCAATGCATTTAGTACGACGATGGTCATCACCTTGTCAGACATTATTTCTCCTAGATCTTAAGTTGATCCCTTATTTGAGATATCCTCATAAAGTATGAGGCTATTCCTTCTTATGGAAAATAACTCTACCAGTTTGTCATATATTTTCTTTTGAAGTTTCGAGTTTAGATACATATGGGATGAGGGGATCCTTGATGGATTCAATGAGAATCCTCTAAGCCCTTACTTACCTTTTCATAAACCTTGCAAGTGCTTGAGCATCTTCTTTTGGAGGTTTGATGATTGATCCTTTGACATGTTCCATGACCTCATTTTCAATGGGATTCAAATTTGTTGTCTTATTTCATGCAAGAAAGTTTGAAGTGCCAACCAATTTGCTGCTTTCCTTGCAAAAAGACATTTTGATAGATTCAAATGTAGACATAAATATACTTACTTATGAAGATACATTGTCCACTTGTTGCCTCCTTGAATTTGATGATGATATAAATAATAGAGAACTTCTCCCTGATGAAGATAGTTCTCTTCAAGAGTGATCCTTGACTCCACAAAGAGGGAGATCACTTTAGATCCTTTGATGGTGATGTCCTTGTTGATGATGATCAATGATGACTTCTTGATGATGTGTTGATGCTTCTTGGATGATCATTTTTAATGGAAAGGACCTTGCTTCAACAAGAGAGAGATTGCCTTAGAACCTTTTGAAGATGATGATGACGTCCTTGATCCTGCTTCTTGTAAAATTTTTTCATTTCCCACCCTGGTTTTCAGTTTCACCTTATTTCTCCAAAGTAGTTAAATGCCCTTTCCCATATCCATACATTCAACCACTGAAAAATAAATTTTTTTTCTGAGAACACAAATTCTGGAAATTTTACAGAATGCTGGAAAATGCAGAAATAAAAATCAGCAGGTACAAACAGCCACTAAACACATTTAAACACAGTGATTTTTGGTCAAGGTGACCCTGGAAAAACCCCCTACAACTCTTGGGGAAAACCAGTTCGAGAGCTCCTTATTTCTGAAAATGCTTTTTACAGTGAGAAATATTAAGCAAAAAATCAACAAGCAAACTTTTACAACTTATCTCGTTTTCCGTGCCTCATAGCCAACTGGAAAATATTTGCAAACAACAAAACAGGACAGCAATAAATGCTATATGGCCTCCTCGATTTTCGTGCCCACTTTCAGCCTTAAATGCTGCTGTACGACCTGCCTAGAAATGCGTGCCAAGCTGCCATAAATATGTTGTACGGACCTCGATTTGCGTGCAGAAAAACCCAACAATATGCTGTACAGATTTGCCTCTATTTGCATGCCAATGTACAACCACTTGCTGTACAGCCTTCCTTGGAAAATGTGCCAGCAAACTGCTCCTCGATTTCTATGCAAACTGCTCAATTTCTGTGCAAACAACTGTACGGATTTCTAGAAAATCATGCCAAAAATCTGCCTTTCACTGTGTGCTAACTCTGCTGTACGGATTTGCTAAACTGTTGCCTTGGAATGTGTGCCAAGCTGCTGTCTCCTTCTCCTCCCTGTCCAGAAATCTTCCTTGCTTTCTTGCTCTCCTTCTCTCAATCTGTTCATGAAAGAATGAATGACCTTTTCCTCATTTTCCTCCTTTAATCTAACCCTAAGTGACTTTTGGGTGATCTCTAAATCCAATGGCTGAAATAGATTGAGATCAAGGGCTGAGATTAAATGCTCATTTAAATCTCACCTTCTATTTTTTAATTCACCCCACTTTAATAAAGACCCACTTAGTCATTTATTTGCAAAGTCACTTTTCCTTTTTAATTTTACATTGACTTTATTAAAGTCACTTTAAAATTAGACTTTAGTAACTTTATCACTTAAAGTCACATTTAAATTAGATTTAACTTTATAAAAATTATAGTCACTTTAGGAGAAAAAATAAATTCTTTTGGACACTTTTCCCTAGGCCAAAGATCAAAGCCTTAGGGAACCACCTGCCCTCCGGTACCAAATTTCAACACTCCCTCTTACCGAGGAAGGTGTTCCTCACCACACCCATCTTGTCTCTGAAGTAGACATGCTTGCCCCGTGGTAAGGCTTTGGTAAGAATATCTGCAACCTGCTCATTAGTGGGAATATACTCAAGCTTCACAGCTCTCTTTTGAACATAGTCTCTAATGAAATGATATTTGATCCCGATATGCTTTGACCTGTCATGAAATACTGGATTCTTCGTGAGTTTAATGCAACTCTGCTTATCACATTAAATCACTGAAGGTCTCAACCGCTGACCAAATAAGTCAAACGACATCTTGCGAAGCTAGATGGCCTCACAACTAGCTAGACTAGCTGCCATATACTCTGCTTCTGCTGAACTCAATGCTACTGGCTGCTGCTTCCGGCTGAACCGTGACACTACTGCTCAACCCAACCCATAACAACACCCTGAAGTGCTCTTCCTATCAGAAGCATAACCTGCCCAATCAGAATCAGAATAACCTGCCAATCTCACTCCATCCCCCTGTCTGTAGTCCAGACCATAATATACCGTCCCCTGCAAGTACTGCAAAATGTGTTTTGCAGCCACCCAGTGAACCTTCCTAGGCTCACACATAAACTGACTCATCGTGTTGACTGCAAAACAAATATTTGGTCTAATGTTGACCAAATACATCAAGGAACCAATCAACTGCCTGTACACTGTGGGATCCACCAACTCGGAATCCGAAGCATGAAGCTTCTTCTAGTTTGTGATCATCGGTGTCGACATGGGTTTACAATCCTCCATGTGGAATCTGCCAAGGATGTCCACAATATACTTCCCCTGCCCCAGGTAGAAATGCCCCTCCTCCTGCCACACCTCCAAACCCAAAAAGTAATGCATCAAGCCGATGTCCTTCATCTCAAACTCCGCCGTAAGATCTCTCTTGCAATGCTCTATGAGTCTCTCTGCACCTGTAATGATCAAGTCATCCACATACAACACCAGAATGAGAGGCTCCTCACCTATCATAATATAGTAAAGGTTCGGATCTGCCTCACTCTTTGTGAAACCCATCCCCTGCAAGTATGTATCTATCTTGGAGTACCAAGCTCTGGGAGCTTGCTTCAGGCCATAAAGAGCTTTCTTCAGTCTACACACATGGGACTCCTTCCCATGCACCTCAAAGCCCTGTGGCTGCTAAATGTACACCTCCTCCTGTATGAAGCCATTGAGAAATGCAGTCTTCACATCCATCTGGTGGATCTTCCAACCCATCTCTGCTGCTATCGATATAATGGAGCGGATCGAAGTATATCGAGCCACGGGAGCGAAGTTCTCCTCATAATCAACTGCCTCTACTTGGGAGAACCCTCTAGCCACAAACCTCGGTTTGAATTTCTTAATGCTGCCATCTGTAGCATGCTTTACCTTGTAAAGCCATCTGAAAGTAACCACGGATTTTCCCTCAGGCCTCGACACCACCTCCCAAACATCATTCTTCATGATAGAAGAATACTCCTCCTGCATGGCCTCTCTCCAGACCTGTTGGCTAGCTGCCTCCTCATAGCTAGAAGGCTCAGAGTCAAGGATTCTGGTAGCCATTGCCATATAGCTACAAAACCTCTCAGGTGGTCTACTCTTTCTAACCGGCCTCTCAGGTTTAGCAACAGATGTGGCATCTCTCAGGGTGTCCTGAAGCCACTTGGGCTTCCTCTTCCTTGAGCATACTTCTCCCATTGGAGAATGAAACTCCTCCTCATCACCATCATGAGCCTGAACTCCTGACTGCCTGTCTGCTGTCCTCCTGCCTGCACCTGAACCTGTAGAAGCTGAGGTATCGTGTGAACTGTCCATTAGTGGAGTCCCTAGTGAACTGCTCTGTGGACTACTCTGCATGCTGCCCAGAGCACCACCCTCTGGCTCGGCGAGCCACTGCTCACTGATGGACCGTCATAGATGTACCTCCGGATCCTCCTGATCCCTGCCCATTGGATCCCTGCGACTGACTCAACTGTTGCTGAGGGTCTGGCTGATCCATATACTCTAACTCCCGTGACCTCCTAAAGGCCCTGTCCTCCTCGAACTTCACATCCTGCTTGACAACAACTTTCCTCTGTGCAGGAATGTAAATCCGGAAGGCCTTTGAGGTCTCACTGTAGCCCATAAAGATACCCTTCTCTGCGGTAGGCTCTAGTTTGGTCCTCTTCTCCTTGGGTATGTAGGAGTATGTAATGCACCCAAAGATATGAAGATGACCAATATCAGGCTTCTTCCCAGAAAAAGCCTCCTCTGGAGTCATGTGCTCCAAGGCACGATGCAGACTCCTGTTCTGCAAATAAACAACTGTGTTGCAGGCCTCTGCCCACAAGAACAATGGCAACCCCTGATCATGTAACATGGCTTTGGCAGCCCCTCCGATGGATCTGTTCTTCCTCTCCGTAACCCCGTTCTGCTGGGGGTTGTAAGGAACAGTGAACTCCCTCCTAATGCCTGCCTCCGCACAATAGTCAACAAACTCTCCAAGGGTGTACTCTCCTCCATTGTCCGACCTTAGGGACATGATCTTCCGACCTGTCTGTGTCTCCACAAGAGCTCTAAACTCTTGAAACCGCTTGAAGACCTCAGTCTTGGTCTTCAAGAAATAAATCCAGGTCCTCTTGGAGTGATCATCAATGTATAAAACATAGTACTCATATCCACTCAAGGAAACATGAGACATCTGACCGCTTACATCGGAATGAATCAAATCAAGTATCCCAGTCGCTCTGCTGTCACTGCTGGGAAAAGGGGATTTGGCAAACTTGCCCTTTGCACATCCTCTGCAAGTATCAAAGTGATCAGTACTGAAATTTGGCACACCTGTAGTGATCTCTCGTAAGGTCCTCAAGGCTCCATGATACATATGCCCCATCCAGTGGTGCTAAATCTCACACAACTCAGAACTGCTAGCTCTGCTGTCGGTACTACTACTCAATGCCAAAAGGGGTTGGAATGCAAACTTGTACACCTTTGCATGGCGTACACTTATCACTCTAGCTGAATCAGTTGGAGTGCCCCTGGGATACATCAACACCTGTCCTCCCCTGAACAGTACCTCATATCCTCTGTCCTCCAAAGCTGAGACGGATATGAGGTTCTTCCTCATCCGTGGCACATAAAGAACATCTGACACCTTCAAGGGAGGGTTGGACTCCCTCTGAAATGTCAGTGTCCCCACACCGACTGCTCTAACAACTCTGTCATCAACGAGTGCTACCTCTATATCAGTGCCACTCTCTGAAAGCTCTGAGAAGTACTCACGGACTCTTGTCATGTGACGTGAAGCCCCACTGTCCACATACCAGATATTCGAAGATGCTCCACTAATCGAGGGAAAAGCATGCTCCCTTTGAACCTGTGTGGCAGGTGATCCTGCACTAGAGGACTCACACGCAGTGAACCCAAACTCCCAGTCAAAACGATATGCAAAGTCCTCAACCTCTGCTGAAGCTGCCATGCTCTGGTTCTTCCCCTTCTTCTTCTTCTTCTTCTCCGGACACACAACTGCATAGTGTCCCATCTTTTGACAATTCCAACACTTCACCTTGGAATAGTCCTTCTGTGTGTTACCCTGTTTACCTTTACCTTTGCCCCCACCATTGCTTGTGGAAGCCTGCTTCTTCCCTTTGCCTTTGTTGCCTCCTGCCAACAGTGCTACATCCTCATCCTGCTCAACTGGCTTGGCTACCCCAAGCTGACCTTTTCTGATCTTTGTTTGAATGCAATCATCCCAAAACCTCTCCCATGTGGGAAGGGTCTCATGTGCACAAACCCCATCAGCAAAGTTCATCCATGAATGAGGGAGGCCATTCACTGCAATCCGCACCAACTCAGTGGGTGGAATGACCTCTCCAACTGCTGCCAACTCATCTCTTACATTAGTAATCTTTGTGAGATATCCAACTGCACTATCATCACTCAAGCTCTGATACCATGTAGAAATTTCTCATTTCCCACCCCGGTTTTCAGTTTCACCTTATTTCTCCAAAATAGTTAAATGCCCTTTCCCATGTCCATACATTCAACAACTGAAAAAATAAATTATGTTGAAAACACAAATTCTGGAAATATTACAGAATGCTGGAAAATGGAGAAATAAATATCAGCACATACAAATAGCCATTCCACACATTTAAAACACAGTGATTTTTGGTCAAGGTGACCCTGGAAAAACCCCCTACAACTCTTGGGGAAAACCAGTTCGAAAACTCCTTCTTATTTCTGGAAAATGCTTTTTACAGTGAGAGAAATATTCAGCAAAAAATCAGCAAGCAAACTTTTACAACTTATCTTGTTTTCTGTGCCTCACAACCAACTGGAAAAACTTGCAAACAGCAAAACAGAACAGCAATAAACGCTGTACGGCCTCCTCGATTTTTGTGCCCAAATTTCAGCCTTAAATGCTGCTGTACAGACTGCCTAGAAAAGCGTGCCAAGGTACAACCACTTGCTGTAAGACCTCCCTTGAAAAATGTGCCAGCAAACTTCAGATTTTCTGCTCCTCAATTTCTGTGCTAACTTGCTGTATGGCGTCCTTGGAATCTGAACCAAAACTGCTGTACGACCTTTCTAGAAAATCGTGTTCAAAATCTGCCTTTCATTGTGTGCTAACTCAATTGTATGGACTCGTTGAAACGCTGCCTTGGAATGTGTGCCAAGCTGCTGCCTCCTTCTCCTCACTGTCCAGAAATCTCCCTTGCTCTCTTGCTCTCCTTCTCTCAATCTGTTCATGAAAGAAAATGAATGACCTTTTCCTCCTTTCCCTCCTTTAATCTAACCCTAAGTGACTTTTGGGGAATCCCTAAATGCAATGGCTGAAATAGATTGAGATCTAGCATTGAGATTAAATGCTCATTTAAATCTCACTTTCTATTTTTTAATTCACTCCACTTTAATAAAGACCCACTTAGTCATTTATGTCCAAAGTCACTTTTCCTTTCTAATTTTACATTGACTTTATTAAAGTCACTTTAAAATTAGACTTTAGTAACTTTATCACTTAAAGTCACTTTTAAACTAGATTTGACTTTCTAAAAGTTATAAAGTCACTTTAGGAGAAAAATTAAATTCTTTTGGACACTTTTCCCTAGGCCAAAGATCAAAGTCTTAGGGAACCACCTGTCCTTCGGTACCAAATTTCAACACCTTTTCCTCCCTTTTTAGCTCCATTAAGATAGGAGAACCCTAACCCTTTTGATCAACGGTTGAGATTAGATCTCAACCCTTTAGATCAACGGTGGAGATGTTTTCCTCACTTGTCCCCCTTTTCATGTGTCCCCCCTCGTTAATGAGTGTCCCTAGTCACTTTATAACTTTAAGTTGTACCTTGTACCTTTTTCACATAAAGTCACTTTAAAAACATAAAGTGACTTTAACATTATAAGGTACGATGTAATTTTTCTCATAAAGTCACTTTATAAACATAAAATGACTTTAATAATATAAAGTACATAGTATTAAAGTACCTCATAAAGTGACTTTAATAACTCATAAAGTCACTTCACATGACTTTAATAACTCATAAAGTTGTTTACTAAAAAGGTGTTTTAATGTGTTTTCCTAGGCAAAAAGGCTAAAGCACTAGGAACCACTTCCTTGATACCCTTTTTCTCAACAAAGTAAATCCAAGATAACACCGATAAAACCCTAAGTTGGATTTAAACAATGATCCGAGTCTATTATTTCATAGTGATAAGTCTGTGATCTAGACTTTTTAAAAACATATTGGGATGTTTCATTCTTGAATATCTTAAAACTCCTAATTGATGATCTGACTCTAGACATCTTGGTTTAAATGCTCATTCCACTATCTTGGTTGATTTATATATTACTACAAATACAGAATTTGGAATTAAACACAAAACAGACTTATTAAAATAAGACAAAGCAAGTTCACTTTAGACTTCTCGTTGCTCAAGCATTAATTGGATTTGCTCTTACATCACACTATCTAAGGTCAATTTGTGTCATAAGATGAAGATTATATCTCTTTTGCTTATATTTTACTTGAAGTTGTTCTCTAAAATACAGCTTGGATCTATTGCAAGTTACATTCATTAAGTTGTTGTTAGATGACTTCTTTGAGGTTTTATCATTGACTTGGTATGGTAATCAATAACTTGCAAATCTGAAATATTTGTATTGCATATATAACAAATTAGATTTGAGACTTAATCCATTTGTTTCTAATTCATCTGTAATATCAAAGTGGATTGTGGTGATTTATGCTTGATCTCTTAAGATCCTTCTTAAAGTATTAGGTCAGTAAGTTGTCAGATCCTTTATATTTCATACACTATATTTTTGTGGGATTCACTTGGCTTATTGTTGAAGTAAGTATTTGCATTCAATAGCTTAATCATAATCAATATTTGGTTAACCTCTCATGAAAATCAGACATATACAAAGGGATACTGCCCTTGGCCTCTTAAGAGCTGGCCAAAGGCAAAGCGGAAATCATATTGAGGTTATAGTGATACAATTCCCATCCATTACTGCAAGGTGGCATCTGTGGATTGGGCTTTTCAACTTAGATGCTAGTTTAGTTGGTAACATATCTTATGGTGGCCCATTTCTAATTCAAGCTGTGTATTTGATTCTTTTGCTTAGCTTCATGGTTGTTTTCGTTGTATTCCTTAGGTACTATTTATCACACAGCTTCTAGCTATTCTCTATGAATGTCAGCTCCTGTTTTTCACAGTAAACCCATATTCTCACATTTGAAGTATCACATTGCAGGCCTGCCTTTTGCCAACTCCTCAGGGAAGTTTCTGTGCTAATTATGCTTGGTGTGTGAATCAAATTTTGCAGGGTTTGAATAACATGCAGGTATATATTGGAACCTGCATTGTTCCCTTTTTGATATGAATACTGTAAATTTGAAAAGTTGCAACAATGTAGGTCAAAAATATTTATTCTAATGTATAATTCGTCACTGTTTTCTTTGAACTGTAAGGATATTTTCTTCATATGAATACATTCATTGTTTACAAATTCATGTGATTTTTCTATCATTGTAGTTGTGGCTAAGGATACCACTAGTTAGTCCTGAAATTGAAGATTCAGAGCACACCCCTGATAGCAGTGACACATTTTTGGTAAGAAATTATACATTTCATCCTAGCTATATATTCATATTGTTTTATGAGACACCACAGTCGTTCAGTTTTTATTCTAAAGTTGTGGTTTATTGTCTGCAGAACTATTTTTCTTTGACCTGCTAATTTGTGGTTGTCCAGACATTATGATTCTTTGAATCTATGCCCATCAAACGAATGCTGAAATAGAATGGCATTTGTGAAGACCATCTTCCAAGTTTTGTTGTTGAGAGCCATGTTGTTTTTGATTGATGCCCTGTTTAAGCTTTTGATTGTTGGTGGTTTTGCTTTTAGAGATTGTTTTGATGATTTAGGAATGTTGTGACAACATACGTCATCATATAATGTTTCAGATATTATTTCAAAATCTTCAATCATGCCTATGCTTGTCATTCTTGAGAGTACCATGAAAGGTTTTGTAGAACTTTCAAATAAAGTAGACTAGCATACCCCAACATGGGTGAAGGTTAACACCAAAGGGATTAGGTGGAGGATATGTTGCAGAAGGTCTATAAAGCATTGCTAGAAAGAAATGTATTATTCACCAACATTTATTTTTCTTAATCCATAATATTTTATTGATATAGATTTGGAGGGTTACACACAAATGTGATAGAAGCAACTGAAAGAGATGCAAAAATGGCACTATCAATTTAGATTGCTTATCATCTATGTGTTATTAGGTTGTTACCTTCATTGATATGAATAATATGAATTCAACCCCCAAGTTTTTGTAGAAAAATATGCATAGGTTTAACATATTAACAAATGAGTAATTTTTTTTTTTCTAAGATATATTAATCTGTGCTTGGATGCCCATCTTTTAGCACTTGTAAAGTGAAAATAATAGGGTTAATGAATAAGAACGGTGCGCTCATTTTCAAAACATGAATGAACAACAACCAAATTTATAGCAATTTTTCATGTCAATAAAAGGTATCCATATATCAAAGCACCATTGGTAGCTGAACTTTTCAAGGAAATGTTGTGAAATGTTGTGTGTTATTATCCATAAAATGCATTGAGTATGGACAATAAAAATCCATATCCTACATTGCGCACTAATACTCAAGAAACACCCTTGTGATCATATTGTAATATCCGTCCAAGCAATGTGCTCTCATTTGACACCAAACATTTTGGATGGGGTAGAGCGAACATTCCCAAATGTTTTGAGATTAAATCTTCATTATCACATGCAACATAGAGATTAATTTATGATTTCATTGAATTTTGAGAGAGTATTTTGAAGATGTGTATTAAAAAGAATTGGCACAATACTAAATCAACCTCTAAGTAAAACTCTTCATTGTTTAGATGAGAGACGAATACGAGTAACAAGTTTGCTTTTAAAAGGAAGATTTGCCAACTTAGTGGAAGTGATGATCGAAAATGTGGCACATCAACATGGGAGTCTACATGGATCTATGATTATTCATCATAAATGTGGCACATCAATAAGGGAGTCTACATGGATCTATGATTATTCATCCTCCAATTTGCATAATGGAGATAACGATTGACAATGCATGGCATCGTAGGGCTATTATGTTGTGTAATTGCATGTAAAAGCCTTGCGGTCTTACATTTGTTTTAAATCCTTTCTAGTGGATGGGAGTCGAGACAATGTTAGTTTTATAATCAAGTGAGTATTCATTGGAGAAAAAACGATTAGGATTGAATAGAAGAATAACAAGATGGATTTTTTGTAGTTTGTGCCTACTTTGGTGTTGCCTCAATAGCGATAATCTTATTATTAGTAGTCTTGCTCCTTTTGGCACTTAATAGGATGTGATTGATATTTTTACCACCCAAGTTACATGTGTGTGATAAAAACCGCAATACAAAATGCAAAATCCGATGGGAACCTTTAGGAAGGATATCGACTGTCTCACTTCAGCAACTTGTCCTCTCGCTTTAGCTTGGCTCTCCTCCAACTCAAGAGGTCCTTCACTACAAGCATCACCAAGGCATAGTCAATTAGGCACAAGGTGATGTCAATGGCAGCTTTAGTGAACCTTTTTCTTTTTTTTTGGAGATTTTTAGGGTTTTTTGTAAAAAGGGGAAAAAAGTTGATGGAGGGATATGAAGATTATTGTCAGTATCCTATTAGGGTTATGGAGTCAAGAGGAGTCAAATGAAAATATGAGAATAAGAAGAAAACCCTTTTAGTTAAGTTATTTGGTGCTTGTGGATTAGGGCAACAAGTTAGAACCCATTAGCTAAATGAACCCCTTCATTAATCAAGGAAAATCATGAAGTCATGACCACACCAAAAAGGATCCCTCCAAGTGTAAAGGTTCCAACCACAAAATTGACTATGGCATGAAATACAGTGAAAAACTCTTACTAAGGAACTTTGGAGCAATGTTATCAGAATCGGACCGGTCATTGAACAGGTAGACCCTTTGCACTGGAAACCAGTTAGGACCAGAGTGAAATTGGTTAAAAAAACTGGACCAAAAAACCTGTCAACCAAAACACATAAAATATTCAAATTTTAAAGAAAAACATATATATATTCATGTGCATCCATATGAATCCATTGATCCAAACCATTTATAAGAAAAAGTTCTCATTTATATAACATGTAAGATTGCACATAACCAAAATAACACCGAGCACAATCCATCTTTGAACCAAAAATACATCATCAAACAGGCCCTAGATGGCCTCTAGCATCCAAAACAAAATATGCTACAACAAATACCTACATAAATCAAAATCTTTTCCTATATTGGGGTGTTCATCATCAATATCACCCTCTAAGCATTAAAATAAGATAGAAAGTGCTTAGCATGTCAATTCAAGATTTGATTTGTGCGATTGGTACATTTTTAGTAGGATCATGAATCATGATAGAGTAGTTCAACAATCAACGCCACTAACATCAAGGTACATAGAGGGATTGGTGCTCTTGATTAAATGCTAGTTCCATACCGTCGTACATGAAAAAATCCAATGGAAACATTGCAATCCCCTAAATCCTGGAATCCTGAAAAACTATTAAGTCTGCTGGATTTTGAGTGGGATCTAGAATTCTATTTTTCCATTTGAAATCCAATGAGTTCAGAACCACCCTCAATCATCCTGAATCCTTTAATGGTAATGTTAAAAATTTAAGTAAAAGTGACATTCTCATTTATCTTTCATTTAAATGAGAATGTCACTTTTACTTTAACAATTTAACATTACCATGAATTGCATAGCAATAGTAGGGCCATAGGCTTGAATATTAAGCATTTGGTCAATTACCAGGGTTCCCCATTCATAAATCATCACTTTAAAAAAATTACGTTCAAAGGGTCCTTGATAGCATTGATCAATGAAAAAATGCTGGTTCGGTACCAAACCAATTAAAAATGGTTTGGTTCACCGGTCTGAACCGGTTTTTCCCTCCAACTGGTTGGACTGGCTGGTTCTTGCCAGTTCGGTCCGGTTTTGATAACATTGCTTTGGAGTATTGCCTAGCAAGGAGGGATTAAACTTACCCCAAACTAACAAAGGAGTGTGTGAGAAGAGCCTCTAGATGCCCTCCCTCTGAGTGACAAAGATGCCCTTCAAATGGATAGATATTTGTAGCCTTATGGTAGTCTTGAACAATCACAATAATGCCTTTAATGATGTAGAAAGAATAATGAAGAAAGTGTTGAATTTTGGTAGCTGCGGTCGGTATTCTTCAATTGCATTAGCTCAGAAAAATTCTATTCAAAATGAAATTAAATAAGAAGAAATTCAAATTTTGAATTTGCGTCCAAAATCTAAAGTCCACTCAAAGGAGGGAAATTAAATTTTAAATTTAAATTCAAGTTGCCTCCAAAAGGATCAGGTCGGCCCAGCATAAGGGCACCCTGAATCCTCTATAAAAAGGAATTCAATTTCAATTCAATCTGCACATCATCTCTCTTTCTAGCTCACACGTAGGGAACAAGTCTGATGGAGGAGCTGAATTTTTCTGGAGAAGTTTCTGATCTGTTTGAATTTGCACATCTGGGACACAGAGCTTGACTGTTGATAGAGGTTTGACCTAGCTGATCTGGCAGAATTTGGACCTCTGACTGCAACCTGACTGAGGGTTTCTAGGCAGCCTTTTGACCAAATTTCTGGTCAGGTTTTTCTGAGCACAGTTTGACTGAGTTCTGGGTTTGTTTGACCTGAGTAGTTTCTGTGGTCAGTTTGACCTAGTTTAATTGAAATAATACTGTATCTCTTGTTTAATTGACAATTTCTCCTATGAAAAGGTTGCTGGGTTTTTCCCTAGTTAAGGGTTTTCCCAAGGTAAAATTTCTTGTGTTGCTGTGCATTGTGATTTTACTGTGATCTCTACCGTCCTACTGCATTTATGGTTGAATTTCTCTGAAGTATAATTGCTTTATGATAATATGAATGTGCTAAAGTAATATCAATCTCATTGGAAGTAATTATCAATTTCAGGAAATTGTGGTTGTCTATATTGCACTTAAAAACCAACAGAAAGACTAGCTTCTAAGTCAAAAACATTTACCACATAGATAAGCTCTTAACACCAAAATTCCTGCAATAAAGATATTTCCATTAAGCTCCAAGGAGAGGAGTTCTCTCACAATCCAACCATGAGGGCAAATGGGGAAGCTCTCTTCTATTTATAAAGTGAGATTTAACTTCCTTTACAATAAAATATCATTACTTGATTTAGTTCCATAGATCTAGCCTATGAAAAGTAAATCTAACTCCTAAAATCAAGTAAATTAACACATCATAAAAATTAATTTGTGAAGTTACACTTCCAATGATTTGATGAGTAAATGCCTCCCTAGAAAAGGGAGGTTGATCCTCCCAAGCAAGGGATGAATGGTACAAGATACCACACTAAGCCTTTAATGGTACAGAAGTGGTGTAGATGGTCAACGTCGCGATGGAGGATGGTGGTCCAAGTGTGAAGAAGTCTCTTCCAAGTTAAAAGGCTCCAATGCCCTCCCTCATGGAACTGTGGCAATATGTCTCTAAAAGTGGGAGGCTCCTCCATAACATCACCATAAACAATGCAACGTAATTGTCCAAATCCTCCAACAAATGTCCCGAAAGATGCTCCATGCCCATACCTTGGACCAAGGGGTCTCCATGAAGTATGGCAATGCCTTTTTAAGTCAAAAATCAGTCTCAGTCTCTCAGAACTACCTAAGAGCTGCAATGACATCCAAATAAAGGGTTCGGTTTCCTTCAAAAAGCTATAAAGTCCTCATACAATGCTCCAGTAATCCCACATAATGCTTCAAATGTCAGCTCATGGTCATGCCTTCGGTTAAGGCACTCCATGAAGGATGGAAGATGCTTTTACAAGTCAAAATTTGGGTCATAAAACCCCTGTACAGCCAATTGATGTCAAATTAGAATGAAATAAATTCTCATTACAGCTCATTTATTCTTTAAGTTAACGCTTCAAAGCAAGTCCACATCATCCAAGCCATTTCAAGAGAGCGCCACCTCATCCTGGTCATCCACCCAAGTGAACAAATGTTGGAATCATGCCCCATAGCTGCCATGTGTGCAAATCAGCCCTTCAAGTAAGTACAAATCAACTCACAAAGTGACAAATATGAGATCATTCAAAGATCTTCCACATGGCATGCATAGGACGGGTTATCATGTTGGAAATATTGAGAGGGGGGTGAATCAGTATTTCGTAAATTTCAACAATGTAAGTATCAAAACGATTCACCAATAACATCACATCAAATGAACACAAGATATATATATAATATATATATATATATATATATATATATATATATATATATATATATGTACGATATTTTATATTGGAAGCTACAACTTCCAGTTTACCAACTACAACTGGAATGGATACAACCCCAAGATTTACCAACTCCCATTGGAAAGAGGTGACAATATCCTGAAGGAAGCTACAACTTCCTCCCCTAGCAGCACCCTACCACCCTATAGAATAAAAGATAAAATATATCTTCTTGGGCTCCTGTACCAGGGACAATGGCCCAATTACAACATCCAAATACTACAACAATAAGCCTTTTCAATTTCAGATCTGCCCCTTGTCATGCCAAAGTGTAATCTATAGATAGTTCAACAATAAATTGGATACGTTAGATCATCAAAACACAGATGCTCTTACCACAACTGACTTCAAGATTCCTTCTACTTCAAAATCACTGTTGGAAATACACACCACTACTTTAAAATGTCATCCAAATAGATTCCAGCCTGCTCCAAAATAGTTGCTCCAAAAAATCTGCTCCAAAAGGTATTCAAGATTTGTATCAAAATGCTCCAACTATGCTTCAGGGATTCTTCAAAGTCTGGTCCAAAAGTCTGCTTCAAGAAGGGCTGTAAGGTCTGCACAAAAATGTTCTGCAAGGTCTGCTCAAGAATGCCTTCAAGTCTGCTCCAAAAGTCTTCAGTGGTCTGCTCCAAAATGTTCTTCAGGAATGCCTTCAAGTCTTCTCAAAGTCTGATCCAAAAGACTGAACCAAAGTCTGCTCCAGGAATGGTCAAAACACAGGTCTGAAAATTCTTTCTAGCCTCTGTATAAGGAGGCTGAACCTCTTGCCTTAGGCTGAGAAATTACAGGCCACAAAGGAGGGCTGAAATCCTGGCCTCATGGCCGAATTTTGCAGGCCTCAGAGATTGATTCTCCACAAGGTCGAAGGTCTGTTCTAGGCCGAGAAAGGAGGCCGAAACTTAGGGCTGTAAGGAGGCTGAGGTATGGTTTGTAGGAAGCCTGAAATTTGTGCAGAGATACTACAACAAAGTGTGCGAGTTCTGCTCCAAAAATAGCCCGAAGGGAAGCTCCAAAATCTGATGAAAAGTGTCACCAATAACCATAACCCAAGACCAAAACCCAGAAACTAAATCCCAAGTGCTTTCACTAAAAGTCATTCAAACCAATCTTGAGAATTGCCTTCCTTCAGATTTTTGTTTAAGCACAAGGCCTCAAAAATTTGTGTCACGGACTTGTCCTTATTGTCTCAGATCACCGAATTGCGTGGCCTTAGAATGTCAACAGCTGGTGTATTTATAGTGAGTTGAACAGACCTATAATGGGACTGACATGACCCTTTGAAGAGACACGTCTATAATAGAGCTGACCTGAAAAAATCCAATTATGTTATTTGAAAATAAGCACATTTATTCGGAGCTGACTTGAAGGAGAAGCACTGACCTGTAAGAGGTGGCTTTCTGATTCATAAAAATATTGATTTTGGCTTTGATATTAATTCATTTCTAGACTGATTTTGACTTATGGATGTAGGTCAACTTAAATTATGATTCTGAGCTTCTTCTAGGGTAGCAATGGAGTTTTAAGATCATAAATTTTTGAAATGGAGGTGCTGGTGCAAAGCCCATTGATTGGGGCGTCGAGCTTCAAAAATTAATGTCTTCAACCAGGAAGACCCACAACATGTGCCACCTATCAAATGAAATGGCGAGACAAGGGCTACCAAACTAGGAGGTAAAACAGTGCGAAACACGCATATGGATTTCCAATGAATGAAATTGAATTGATGAGCAAAAATGAAGCTCAATAATAATACAAAGATATTTACAGTAATAGAAACATCAAGTTTCTATTAGGAAATAGAAACAGTTAGTTTCATCTAAGAAACTGCTAAAAAAGTAAAAATGGCAACAGCTAATAAGAATGAGCATTAATCACTAAATAGTATTATTCTAATACCCTCCCTTAATGCTCAATCTATTTATAACTCCAATAGACCCTCTGAATTTTACAAATTTATCAGGACCAAGAGGCTTGGTGAAGATGTCTGCGGGCTGCTCTGTTGTGGGAACATATCGCAACTGAACGGATCCGCCTTCAACAAGCTGGCGAATGTAGTGGCAATGGGTTTCCACATGCTTTGTCCGTTCATGAAAGACTGGATTCTTGGCAAGTTTGAGCACTCCCTGATTATCACAAAACAAGGGAGTAGGACCTGTCTGGGAAACTTGCATATCCGCAAGCATATGTCGAAGCCAAACTGCCTCACAGGATGCCTTAATTGCTCCCCGATACTCTGCTTCTGTTGAAGAGAGAGCCACTGCCTGCTGCTTCTTACTAGTCCAGGTGACAGCACCAGATCCTAGACTAAACACATACCCAGATGTAGATTTACGATCATCAACCGAACCGGCCTAGTCAGAATCTGTGTAACCACTGAGGATAGGATCGGAACTTCGAGTGTATAGGAGTCCATAATCAAAAGTGCGACGCACATATCGTAGCACACGCTTTGCTGCTATCCAATGATCAGCCTTAGGAGCTGACATGAAGCGGGAAATGTAGCTTACTGCAAAACTGATGTCAAGTCTAGTAGCAGTAAGGTAGATGAGGCTGCCCACTAATTGCCTAAATAAAGTTTCATCCACAAGGGGGGAAGATGACTGAGCTGAGAGTTTGAAGCCTGGTTCCATAGGAGTCATGGCCGGTTTGCAATCCTGCATTCTGAACCTGTCCACAAGATTTTTGGCATACTTGGATTGAGAGAGAAAGATGTTGTTCTCAGTCTGCCAGACTTCAACCCCCAGAAAGTAATGAAGAAGTTCCAAGTCGGTCATTTCAAAAGTGCTGCATAAGTCTTGTTTGATCCCATGGATCAAATGTGCAGAGCTACCAGTAATGATAAGGTCATCCACATAGACAACCACAAACAAACTATCATTACCATTATGCTTGATATACAGGTTTGCATCAGATGGGCTCCGCTGAAAGCCATGATCTGTGAGTTACTGATCAATTTTCATGTACCAAGCCCGAGGAGCTTGTTTCAAGCCATAGAGTGCTTTAGCTAATCTACACACTTTCTGTTCTTGACCGACAACCTTGAATCCCAGAGGCTGCGTCATGTAGACTTCTTCCTGTAAGTCACCATTTAGGAAAGCACTCTTTACATCCATCTGATGAACTTTCCAATTGAACTGAGCTGCTAGGGCAAGGACAAGCCGTATGGTACTCATCTTGGCTGTAGGAGCAAAAGTCTCCTCATAGTCGATGCCTTCCTTTTGTGAGAACCCTCGAGCCACAAGACGAGCTTTATGCTTGTCTAAGGTTCCGTTAGCTTTGTATTTCACTTTATACACCCATTTGCAGCTGATGGGCTTTTTCCCTGCAGGAAGATCAGAAAGTGTCCACGTGTGATTCTTCTGAAGACTCTGGAATTCAGCTTCCATAGCCTGTTCCCACTCAGACGTACCCTTAGCCTCTGAATAGGTTTGAGGCTCAAAAATACTGTGTAGGTTAGCCATAAGAGCAAAATTTACTGTAGACTGTTGTTTGCTCTTATGTCTAGAAGTTCTACCTTCAAGGAGCTCATCATCCCGGAGATCACCAATGGTTTTAGCCCACCATTTGGGCCGAAGAGTAGAGGAACCAATATCAGGAGGAGGTGGGGATGGCGCAAGAACAATAGGGGCAGCAAGAGGCGGGTTAGTTTTCGGAGGAAGCTCAGGTAGTGTATGATCAAACACTGATGCTGCATCATCCCTCCCATTAGGTGGACCTACTGGAAGAAGAACACTGTGAAGCTGATCCTCAAAACATTGCTCAGAAGGAGAAGACTGAAAGAATCCTCTGTCATCATCAAATACTACATCCCGACTGAAGCTAAGACGACCAATGGCTATATCTATCAGCCTATAGGCCTTGTGATGATCACTGTACCCTGTCATCATGAGTTTCTGGCTTTTGGAATCCAACTTAGAGCGCTTAGCAGCTGGAATCCAAACATATGCAACTGAGCCAAAAACTTTGCGGTGATTGATCTTAGGCTTACGGCCAGACCAAACCTCTTCAGGAGTCTTCCCTTTAATAGCCTGAGTGGGTGATCGATTAAGAAGATAGACAGCAGTAGATACTACTTCAACCCATAATTTTTTCGGAACACTCCTGTGTTGTAACACGGAACGAGCCATTTCAACAACCGTGCGGTTGCGGCGTTCGACAACACTGTTCTGCTGAGGAGTGTAGGGTGTAGTTCACTGGAGTTTGATGCCATGAGTATCACAGAAGTTGGAAAAAGCAGAAGAACAAAATTCCCCCCTGTTATCTGTCCTAAGAGTCATGATATTACAGCCAGACTCTTTTTGAACTAAGGTTTTAAACTTCTGAAAGGTACTAAATGCATCAGATTTATATTTTAGAAAATACACCCACATCTTTCTACTGAAATCATCTACAATAAGCAAAAAATATTTGCAACCAGTAATAGAAGATGTATTCATAGGACCACAAATATCAACATGAATTAACTGAAGTACCTTAGATGCGCGCCAAGGTTCTCCATCCTTGAATGAAGACCGATGTTGCTTGCCAGCTTAACAGGCGCCGCATACTCCCAGCTGCTGAGTCTAAATATTAGTTAACCCTACCACAAGTCCCTCCCGAGAGAGCTGAGAGAGATACTGCATGTTTAGATGCCCATATCGCTGATGCCACAAAGTGCTGATGGGAGAAGCACGAGCTGCTAGAGCCACTTCTGGAGAATCCCCAGAGTCAAGAAGCCTATATAGACCATGATCCTCTAGGCCAACAACAACCGTAAGACTAGTGTCCCTGTCGATAATGGAGCACTTGTGTGCACTGAACACTACATCAAGCTAAGGAGAGTTCCTCATAATCTGGCTGACAGACAGCAGATTAATTTCCATACCAGGAACATAGTTCACATTCAGGAAGATGAGAGTGCATCCACCAGACTGGATCCGAACTGTACCTTTGCCGACCACTGTGTACTCTTCACCTCCGCCGAATACTACTGAATCACTGAAAGGTGAGAAGTCAATAAACTAGTCACGCCTGTGAGAGAAATGGCGTGATGCACCAGAGTCAATGTACCAGGCTGAAGACGGAACATGATCTGAAGACCTTTTAACCATAAAGGCGTAAAAGGCAGATTCTGTCTGCTCAGAATGTTCTGCAACATTTGCTGTCTGATGGGGCCCTTCCTGTTTTTTCTGTTCAGAAGCAATCCTTTGTCGGCAATCTTTCTTCATGTGACCAAATTTGTGACAGTAATTGCACTGCACATTTTTCTTCCTCGCAGGATCAAAAGGCTGAGAAGAACCTTTCTGCTGAAAGGACTGAGAGTATTGATATTTGGCAGCAAAAGCATTTTCTGAGGAGACTGATGAGGCACCACTACCAAACTGTTGTTTCCAACGATCCTGCTGCATGAGTTTGTTGCATAGCTCCGGAAACTTCAGATCAACATTAGTGGAGGTAATGTTGAGTGTTTCTATGAAGTGTTCATAAGATTTTGGTAAACTTTTCAGAGTGATGACTACCATATCTTCTTCCTCCATGGTCCGACCAATGGCTTCAAGCTGATCTCGAATGTCTTTAATCTTGTTAAGATGTTCCTGTAAAGACATATGTCCGTCCATCATGATGGAGAACAACTGATTCTTGAGAAAGAAAGCTCGGCTCTTGTCGGATGGCTCGTGCAATTCCTTCAGCTATTGCCAAATTTCAGCAGCTGTTTTACCGGAAGGAATCTGCGGTAACTGATCATCAGTCACAGAAAGTTTGAGAAGCATAACAACCTCTCGATTTCGATCATCAAACTTATCCTGATCGGTCCCAGTTGTACCAGAATGGAGCTCTTTGTTCAAAACGAGCTGGTCAAGACGCCTATATTCAAAAATGGTCAACATTCTCTGTTTCCAGATGTTATAATTGGTGCCAGTAAAGCGTTGATTGCCTTCCAGCATTAGATTGGTTAGCAAAAACATCTATACGTTTCCCAAGACACGAAAAACAATAAAGGTGTCTGGCACAGATTTCACTGTAGATGTCAGCAGACCCAGATAAAATCTGACAGGTGCTGGTGCAACATAAAAATAGAACCAAAAATAATTAATTCCGCCTTCAGCAATATGTCCCTGATTTCTTAGCGATCTGATCAGAAGAAAAGCTCTGCAAGTGAACAACGTTAACACCAAATTCAAGAAGCCGTGAGTCACAAACAAAACATCTGACGTATCTTTGAAGGCAAAACAGAAGGCAAATCTGCTTAATATTAGAAATTTCACCGTGTCAACTTTACTACCATAATCTGGAAATTTTGAATACGCACAGAATATACTGTCTTATGCATACGCACAGAGTATACGTGTTGCTGCGTATGAATGAGCTGCTGCTACGTATGAATATACGTGTTGCTGCGCCTCTAATTGTTTTGACGTGGATCTCGATCTGCCGGCTCCAATCTTTGGAAATCGGCAACAATCAGTTTGGACAAACCATTATGTGCGAAAACCTGAATAGTAGGCTCGTTCTCCCGAATTACCCTAGTATGGAACTGCGTCCACAAAAAAAAGTTTTCTGCGGAAAGAAATAATGACTTCAAAGTCACCTGCATACTATTCACTTTCACCTATATATCCTTTTACTAGCTAGCTATGGGTTCCGTGGCTCCTTTCAGTGGTTGTGAGTTGCGATTTGGTTCATGGGTACCTGATTGCTGCCAGATTTGGTTATGGATCGTGCTTTTCTAAAGGTTTTCGGAGGTGACTGACGCGAATTGATACCCAACGGGCAGTGGCACCCTAAATTGAACTTGAAATCGAACTTGCTGTGAACAACCCAACTGCAGAAATGCCACGCATCTGCTGGTGTTCTTCAGAAATCGAACTGAGTAGAAGTATATCTGCCGTGCGACAGGTTATTGGTTGCCTATAAGCTAAATGGAGGTTCCATTGATGTAACTAATCAAGTGGGTGGCGACCCAATCTTTGGAATAGCTAGTCGCATGAATCTATGGCGTCCAAACGTTGATCCCGATGTTGGATTCAGAGAATCGAACCTCGGTCGCCGGATCCCTTGTGCCCGAACAACGGTCTTGCCCGTCAAACTGGAGCAGCAAATGGCCACACTTGTACAGAAGACGCCCGATATCGTACAGAGGATGCCCGATATTTTCCCTGGCCAGATGCTTTCGCATACACAAACCCTTACAGAGAGCCAAGCAGGAACCACGATGCCCAAAAAAAATTTCAGATTTTAAGATAGCAAATTCGAAATGAAGCACAAAATTTTTTTAAACAATTTATTTCGAAAAAAAATAACCTTCCTCTGATACCATAAAACAGTGCGAAACATGCATATGGATTTCCAATGAATGAAATTGAATTGATGAGCAAAAATGAAGCTCAATAATAATACAGAGATATTTACAGTAATAGAAACATCAAGTTTCTATTAGGAAATAGAAACAGTCAGTTTCATCTAAGAAACTGCTAAAAAAGTAAAAATAGCAACAGCTAATAAGAATGAGCGTTAATCACTAAATAGTATTATTCTAATAGGAGGTCCGTGCAACCAAATTCACTTGACTTGTGCATGCAAATCATCAAACGAATGCTGGCCCATTCACCCTTTGACATCAATGACATTTTTTCGAACACAGTGTCCATAAAAAGCCTGAAAGTTGCATCAGGAGGTGTGACCAATGCCTGGAACAACATGAGTTGCAATGGGAAATGTGAAATTGTCCAAAAGTCTGAATGCCTTCAAATCATAAACTAAGGCTATGCCATGCTACAAACTGCCCTGCTCATCAAAATATTTACTATGGGCACCCTTGCTAGGAGTGGCAGTAGCTCCTAACTTCATTTTTATTGCGAATGTGGGTTGAAAATTGTTCTCACCATTGGTGCCTTTGCTTGGATTGCAGAGGGCTATACATAGAGAATGGGTTAAACTTGTCTTGTTTTGTGTGTTTGTCGTTTTATGTGTTTGTGCATTCCGTTGTAGAACTAGTGCTATTTTGGTTGTCAGTGGTTGGAATGAAATATTGGTGATGGTATTTCGTCAAAGGTTGCTGGTAGGAAAGGGGCTTTTGGTGTGCTAAGAAAGGAATGAATATGATCTTGGTTTCTAGGCGGGAAAAGTATCTCAATGTTATTGTTAATAAATCAAGGTGTCTAGGTGCAAAAAACATTTATGTGATTGTTGTCAATATATCCAAAGAGGAACGATTGTCACGAGAAAGGTCATTATGCTCGAGATTGCCCTGAGAAGAACAATGCTCCACAATACAACACTAGAGGCAACCAAAACAGGTTTAATAATCGAAGAAGAGGAGATGATTGAAGGAATGATCGTAATAGAAGAGATGCTCTGAGTGATCGTGAAGAAGACCATTGTCCTCAAAAGAAATTAAGAAATATCAAGTATGAAAGTAATTGTGCTACTGGTCAATCTGAATATATCCTTATTTTTATACTTTCTAGTTCCTCTCTCCCGAACACTTGGGATAGTTGGTTGGTTGATGGTGGGGTCTCTCGTCATTTCTCTGGATATAAGGAGGTTCTCTCTAATTTGGTAGAGAGGGAGTCCAATTTGAAAATTATTCTTGGGGATAACTCCACTCATCCTGTTAAAGGATTTAGTTCTGTGAGATTTTATTTGGACTCTGGGGAATTTTTTTTGCTTCTTGATGTGATGTATGTGCTAGGATTGAAGAAGAATTTGCTATCTATATCTGCTTTGGAAGACAAAGGAATGAGAGTTGCCTTCATCAAGGGAAAAGTACTTACTTGGCCTGTGGGATTCTCTATGAGGGATACTTTCACATTGGAATCTAGATTTGGAGGAATCGATAGTCACTGGAAGACCGCTTCTAGCAATGGTCCACAATACTAATCATCAAAGCGATCTGTGGCACCGAAGATTGGCCTATCTACATTATGAAGCTCTTTCAAAATTGAAGAAGTTGGTCTCTGGGATCCTTGATGTTCAAGCTCAAGATGATGGAGTATGTCTTGGATGTGCTAGTGGGAAGAAGACAAGGGGACCATTCCCCTCTAGCAAGAATAAGACTAATGATATCCTCCAACTCATTCATTTTGACATATGTTGACCGATGCCCATACATTCTTTTGGTGGCCATATCTACTACATTACCTTCATCGATGATTTCTCAAGGAAGACATGGATATATTACTTGAAGCATAAGGATGAGGCCTTTGATTTGTTCAAGGACGTCAAGGCTTTGGTCGAAATTTAGATAGGGAAGAAAATTAAGGGGACCAAATCCTAAAAATGTGATTAATCCGAAAGACATTTATCTACATTATGGATCACAAAAGTCTCAGATCTAACATCTTTAGGTCTGACAACGGTGGAGAGTACATTTCAAATGAATTCATAAATTTTTCAAAAAAGGAAGGTATCAGGAAAGAGATAATTGTGCCCTATGATCCTGAACAAAATGGAGTGGCTGAGAGAAAGAATAGGTCTATTGTAGAAGCTTCCCGAGCCATGCTCCATGATCAAAAGCTGTCGAAGTTCCTTTGGGGAGAAGCAACTAATACAACAGTATATGTTCGAAACAGGGTACCTCATCAAGCATTGGATAACAAGTCTCCCAAAGAAGTATTCATAGATGTCAAGCTCGACATTGGTCACCTCTATAAATTTGGCTTCCTCGTGTATTTCCATGTGTTAAAAGACAATAGAAACAAGCTGGAAGCCACGAGAAGAAAAGGTATGTTTGTTGGGTATTGTGAAGACTCCAAGGCATTTAGAATATATATTCCTGGGCAAAGGAAGGTTGAAATTAGCTGGGATGTAACATTCGATGAAGATGCTGCCCTTGGGAAAGCAAGCGACCTTCCTTCGCCTCCTCTTCCTAAGAAAGAAAGTGATGATATGGATATTTTAGAAGGTCCTACTGTGCCTGAATTTTAGAGAGACAATGTTGAAGATCCCATGGATCCCATGGACCCCTTGGATCCTCCTCCATGTGACCCCCCTGCACAAAAGAGGCCACTTTGGCTTTGTGACACATTACAAGATGCCGAGAGACATGCCGCTACCCGTGGAACATTTAGAGAAAGCAAGAAGCCTTGCAGGTACTAGGGATATGTTGTAGCAATGAGTAATATGATTCAAGTTGAGCCTCACACCTTTGAAGACGCTGTTAAAGAACAAGTCTGGAAGGATGCTATCGTCGAAGAATACATATCAATTATGAAGAATGATGTATGGGATGTCATTTTGAGGCCTAACAGGAAATCAATGGTGACTTCAAAATGGCTATTCAAGATCAAGCATGGAGCCGATGGAAGTATTGAGAAATATAAGGCGAGGTTCATGGCAAGAGGATTCTCCCATAAAGAAGGAGAAAATTATGATGACATTTTTTTCTCCTGTGGCCCGATATACCACCATTCATTGGACATTTGCCCTTTTTGCAAGTCAAGGATGGACCCTTCATCAGATGGACGTGAAGACGACATTCCTCCATGGCATGTTACAGGAAGAAGTTTACGTTGAGCAGCGACATGGATTTGAAGTAGAGGACTGAAAGACACACATTTGCAGGTTGAAGAAGGCATTGTATGGCTTGAAGCAAGCCTTCAGACTCCAGAGCATGGTATGCTCGCATAGATAGTTACCTGATGAAACTTGGATTCACAAGAAGTAGCAGCGATCCCAACCTCTACTTCAAGGTGGTCCAGACTCCAAAGTATTCCATTGATTTTGAGAGGTAGTGAGCCCTTGATGATCGAGTGTAAGAGGGAGCTAGCCTATGAATTCGAGATGAAGGACCTTGCATTCATGCACTACTTCCTAGGCCTTGAGGTGTGGCAAAGGTCCGCCGAGATCTTCCTTTCACAGGGAAAATATGTCGTGAAGTTGTTGGAGAGATTTGGAATGACAAAATGCAAGTCCCTACCCAGACCAATGGAAATGAATTTCAAGAAGCTATGTGGAGAAGCTGTAGGATCCGATTTGGCGAATCCATCCGAGTATAGGTAGTTGATTGGGTCTCTGATGTTCCTAGTAGACACTTGTTTGAACATATGCTATGCATTGAACACATTGAGTGAATTCATGACCGAACCTCTCCATGCATATTGGGTTGCCTGAAACACATTTTGAGATACATGCATGGGACAATCACTCTTGGTCTGAGATATTCTGTCTGAGATGTTCAACTTCATGGATATATCGATGTTGACTGGGCAGGAAATGTTGTTGATAGGAAGAGTACTTTAGGATGTTGTTTTAGCCTTGGATCTGCCATGATATCTTGGATGAGCAGGAAACAGAGGTCCGTAGCATTGAGGACTACCGAGGCAGAGTATATTTCCACTAGCATGGCTAGCTACGAAGCAGTTTGGTTGAGGAAGCTCTTTGGAGTGTTGTTTGAGCAGGTCCTGGATACTACTGCGATGTTTTGCAATAAGAAGAATGGGATCCGATTGGCAAAGAATCCAGTATTTCATGACAAGTCTAAGCACATAGAGATCATATATCCTTATATTCGAGAGATGGTGTAGAGAGGAGTCATTAGACTCCATCACATGTCGACCAATGAGTAGATAACAAACATTCTCACCAAGGCTTTGCCCAAAGGGAGGTTCTTGGTCTTCAAAGAGCAGTTTAGACTGACAGATGTGACCATTCCTGATAAGTGCCTTTACTGATTAAGAACATTGAGCATAACTCTTCCTCCTTGGTTGAGCTCCTAAGGTGGGAATGGAGCGTTGAGGGCTTTTGGGGTTGAAGGATCTCTAGACAATAGGGTATCTCCCCTATTTGACATTTGTTACCCATAGGGTGTGTGTGATCCTTGTCTATTTTGACAAGTCGGGTATCTCCCCCTATCTTGGTGTAGCAGAGTATACCCTAGTTGGCATCATACGCACAAGTCGGGTTTGTTGGGATTGTCCCTCCCCGTCTGGCCTACAGGTTGAGGAGGCTTGGGGGTGTGTGATCCTTACCTTTGGTAAGTCGTGTATCTTACCCAAGCTCGATTGTGATGCAAATGTTCTACCACATGACTCTTGAGGCTCATTGCTGGGAAGATCGATAGGCAATAGAATGGATGTGACCCTTACCTCTTATATAACAAGTGGTATCTTGCCCATTGATTGCATAATGCAATGGTTGTGATCCTTGTTTGGTATGTTGTATCTCACATATTGCTTAATATACCGTGGAAGTTGTATGCTCCCCTATGAGATTACTTGGGTTGAGAGTGTCCCATAGGATGTTCCTCACTGTTATAGACATGAGGTGAGAGTGTACCATAGGACCTTCCTCATTGTTCCTAGTGGGTGGTAGCTGTAGCTCCCCTATGATTCTTCTTCTCTAGATTCAAGAATGTTTCAACAGATAGAGTTTAGCAAAGATGGGACATGACAGATGATCACAGGATGCAGTGGGAATTTCTCCCTAGCTGAGAGGGAGCATTAATTTGGTAGCTTAGTGACAAATTCCAACCATTGGAGTAGATTCCTCTTTCCAAGAGGACCAAAATTGACTTTTGAAGCAAGGGATTTGGATAAGGGAAAGTGTATTTTTGAAGTGAAGCCCACAATGACACATTTGATAAAGTCGGCCTAGAGGTTAATTAGCCCTCCAACAATGCCTATAAATTAAGGACACTTGAAGCTCATTTGGACACCAATCATCACACACTTCTCTCTCTCTTCTTGGGTTCGATACATATGAAATTACAGGAGCATTTCTTCACACGTGCGAGCAAGAGGAAGGAGAAATTTGAAGAGGCCTAAATTTGCTTGACTTGGGTTGTCTTTTGGAGTTTGGGCATGTTTTGACTCATTTTGACTTGGGTTTTTGGACTGTTATGGAGGACCAAATTTATTGGCAAACAAATTGAGAATTTCTGGGCACAGACTGTGGTTGACTTCAGATCTGCAACTAGGGTTTCCACTGTCCTTGACTTTGACTTTGACCAAGATTTAAGTAGAATTTTGGGACTGTTTTTGATGCACTTTGACTAGCTAATCAAGCAACATTTTTTTCACTGCCGACCGAGTCCATTTGTAGGACTGTTGACCACTTGCTGCTATTGTTAATGTCGTTGACTTCGACCATATTTGAGTATTGGCTCATATTTTGAAGTTTGATTGGTTGTATTTTTGAATAAGTCAATCTTTGACTTTCATTCTTATTTATGGACTTGGGCTCATTGTACTCTCTGCTGAACATTTGAAGACAATCTAATAGAAGAAGAATTTCAAAGGGTTTTCCTCCTTGTGGGGTTTTTCCCTGGTCTTTGACCAAATTGGTGTCTCTTGTTGATGTGTTGATTGTCTCCTATTGTCATTGCATTTACTATTCTATCTTCAATTATTGAATTGTTTATTGGAAGAATTGATTGTTGTTGAAAAGATTGCTAATTGAATAATTGAATTGGGCTAAAGTAATTGAAACAACATAAAGAAATGGAAAATTATCACTATCCCCTTGCTATTTGTTAGGCCCATTGGACCCACCATCTCCCCAGTTGGTTGCATGCAAGTTTGATTGTTTGTTCCTAGTTGTGTGATCAGCTAGACCAACTGGTGTTGTCCCTTAGCGAGATCATTCAGTATATGCAAAGTGCTGTCTATTGACTGCTCATGCATGTCTCCCATGCTTTCACCTTCTTCTGAATCTGATTCCATAGGGAATGGATCACCTCCCTTCTTCTTTGTTTCCTGTAGGTGATATATGTAATGTCCTCTGAAAACATTCAACCCTTGTAATCCACAAGCTGGCAGAATCACCAACTCTGATACCATTATAAAAATCTTGCCAACTTGACTATAGAATTTTCTAATATTTTACGACACTTTAAAACCTTGCCAATTTGATTGTAGAATTTGTTGGTGTTTTCTTGTTTTGTTGGTTTGATTTGTGTGATTGATTTGAATGTATTGCAAGGCAAAATGTTCATACAATAAAATTTCATTCCATGCAAGAATTTCGTGCACGCGAACTAATACTAAACTGCAAGGAAAGATAACATATATTGACAACAATATAGCAAACTGGGCACCCTTAATATAAAAACTTGCACATGCCTGGAATAGATTCTTATTTTGTTGATGGGATTAGTGTTGAGTTTGAAGTTGCCGCCTTGATCTAGTAGTAGTGTGGTTACTCGGTGGATAGTCCCGGTTTATTCAATAAAACAGAATGCTTGCAACAAACAAGGAAACAAACAGGTGACTGAGCCTCCTTGTCAGACTGGCTGATTGGTGGTCATTGATCTGATGTATTACTCACTGATTTTCCCAGCCTCAATAGTGGCTTTTGGAGAAAGTTGCCGAGGTTTGATCTGGTCCACTACTACCAACCGCCTTATTCCCCTCTTTACGTGACCACCAACACTCTCATGCACACACGAATGCTGATCCAATCCCTTAACTCCCGCTGACACATCGAGAATGATAGCCCAAGTGCCTTAATTTTCATGCCTAGTCGATCCAATGAATGGCTCGATTCACCATCGTCAGAAAGGGGAATAATATCACTGGATGGTCAAACGATCCGAGCTGCCGAAAGTATTTTATTTCTATAATGCTCTGTCAGATCTTAAGGGACTACATGACGTTGTATTCTCCACAGACACAATCAGATGTTACCCGTCATGTCGCCTAGCCCAAGCTATTGTTTGAGATCTCGTCACTGAATGTGGGTTGCATAAGACTTGATTGGGATCCTTCCACTTTGTCATGTGCTGGCTACAACCCATGGCCTGAGTTTCTTGTTTTCTTGTGTCTCTTCCCCTCGTAGCCTATAAGTGGTCACTCGTTGCCCTCGCTCCAACCAACCAATGTAATCCAGCGTGGCTCTCCCCTATGTATGGCTACAACCACGAATTCCACAGTTATGATCTTCTCTCTTCGTGCAGGTCGCCTCAAATATTCAAATGTTCCCCTCTGTTTGTCAGAACGACGTATGGTCTTTGTCCTACTCTCCCTTGCAGCCTTGAATTTTCTCTATCTCCATGTTAGCAATTTGTTTGACTACCCCATAGAACAACAAGCTTGCATACTTTTGTATTGGGTCAAGGGTTCCTAAGCTGAGCAATTTAGCCTTAGTAACGATAATAATAATGCTCTTCTTCTGCCACTGATAAATCTGATGTGAGATTCGTGCGATCTCATCCCCAAATCTAGCTAGGGTGGATATTCATCCATTGAAGCTAGAATTTCTTCCAAGTGTTTTCAACCAAAGAAGAATTGAGATGTTGAGTTGTCCAATCCAATCTCCAAAAGGACCATAGCATAATAATGAGAGGGAATTCCCTTTCACCCCCTTTAAACCTCCTTCCTTTGAATTCTTGCCTTTTTCCCAATTTAAATTTATTTTCCTCCTTCTCTAGTTTTATTTATTTGTTTTCTTCTAATATACCCATCATTTTTATTCTTGTCACTGAATGACGTTTTATTTCCTAGTCAACCCCCTTTATTGATGTCCTGCTTACAACTCTAGCCCACAAAAGCCAAAATGAGCTAATGAGTCATCCTCCAAATGATCATTTGAGAGGGGACATTACAAACAAAGGCAAACCCTCAAATTAAGCCCCAAGTTGAAGCCCTAGCTAGGGTTAGCATTTTCTAGGGCACAAATTACTTAGAGAATGATGATGTCAACCCTTCTTGGGTAGATTTAACCATGCATAAGGCTAGATTTTGAGTTAAATGGATGATCAAGGCCAAAATCAAAGCCTATTACCTCCAATGTTCATCTACAAATACCCTAATTGAATTTGGCCCTATAAATTTGCCCTAGGGGCTTGCCTTGAAAGGCCTAGAGAATAAGACCATGAAGCATCTAAGTGGACCAAACTTGTATGTTAAGGGCATACTAATACTTCAAATTGGGATCACCTTCCAATATCTAACTAGACCAAGTCCCATAAAGGTGTTACCTACTTTGGTAGGGGTGGCTAAAAATCAACCCTATTACGCGTGTTCTTGCAACCCCAAAGAGGAGGTGACATTTCCAAGGTTAATCCTTCAATCAATAGGTGTTGGCATAAGTGAATGACAATGGAGGGCAAAGGCTTCATGGCCAAGTCCCCATGGTCAAGAGACTAGCTGATGTGTTAAAATTGGCAACTAGGGCCAAACTCCATGTGGGTCATCTTATTAATGGAAGTTAATATTTTTCTTGGATCCCTCTCATCGAGAGGTGTAGGATTGATCTAAAGATATCCGATTCCGATAAGTATTCATGGAGATATGAATTTATTTGTGTTATGGGACAATTCGTCAAGGTCGGCCAGCAACCAAATAGACCCCACTTGTGCTCAACGTTTTAGTATAAATAGAGGTGGCCTTCAAGTCATTTTCAACACACTTGGGATCTCTTCCTCTCTACTTGTCTTTGGGTTTTAGTAGGAGGAGAGATCCTAAGGGATAATGCTGCCTTAATCTAGAGGGAAAAAGCCGGAACTGTAGGGAAAAGTCGGAACTGCCGGGAATAGCAGGAATTGATGGAACCGCCGGGAATAGCAGGAATTGATGGAATTGTCGGGAATAGCTGGAATTGCTGGAACTGCCAGGGAACTACTGGAACTGCCAGAACTACCGGAATAGTCGGGAACTGTCGGGAAATGCCGAAATTGCCAGGAATAGCTGGAATTGCATGGAATAGTCGGAACTGCCATGAACTGTAGGAACTATCAGGAACTGCTGGGAACTGTCGGAACTGTCGGGAACAGCCAGAACTGCGGAACTGTCGGAAACAGCCGGAACTGCTAGGAATAGCCGGAATTGCTTGGAACTGTCGGGAACAGTCGGGAACTGCCGGAACTGCCGGGAACAACCGGAACTGTCGGAACTGCCGGGAACAGCCGGAATTGCCAAAACTGCGGGGAATTGTCGAAGCATTTGTTTCCGAAGGAGAGCAGTATGCAAGGGACAACTAACTAACATTGGGACAGTTGTATGGTACTTAGGAGCATATACACCAAGCATGCAATGTCACCTCTAACATGCAAGGGACAACTAGCACGCAACAACAAGCATGCTAAAGACAACAAGCATGCTAGGGACAACAAACATGCTAGGGACAACAAGCAAGCAAGGTGCATCCAGAGCATAGGTCAGTACGACAACATGGTGTAGCAATGGCACATAATGCAATACAGTGATGGGTACAGTCATGATTAATGAAGTGCAATGAGATGCAACATAGTGATGATGGGTGCAGCATGGTGCAGTGCGGTGAGGTGCAGCATGATGACGAAATGCAATACAACGATAGGTGAAGGAGTCACCTTGGAGAATCAATTGAAGTAGCATGTCTTCAACTGATCTCATGTATCATCTTCTTAGAGATGATCTATGCTCTTATCTAGATAAGTCAAAGTGTTGACTTCTGTTGTCAACGTACTATCTCTCTCTCTCTGCTGAACTATGAAGAACATATAAGAAGAATCGATCAAGGGTTTCCCACATTGGGGTTTGTCCCTAGCTAGCGCCACATCTCTTTGTCCTCTTGCCTTGGCTTGTCTTCTGCAATTTATGTTTATGTTCTATCTGCAGTTTACTTTAATGTTGATGTGATTGCTAATCTGGAAAAGATATTGAACTAACTGTGAAAATTGAAATAAATTGCTCTAAGCATAGAACATGCCTAAAATTAACATGGTATCAGAGCTGAGGTGAAGACAATGCCCAAGCAAGAGTGAAAGAGAAATCACTGAAGATAGTTGGGAAAGGCCAAAAGGATCAGTGAATTCCTCATCCCTCTTCAAATTCACCGAGGGTGAAGTCGAAGCAGAGAATATTATCAGAATGGTGCAACGGAAGTTTCTGATGCCTACCTAAAGATCACTTCATTGGGAAGTCCGGATCTAAGGGTGGAAGGAAAGGCAGATGCCTTGGTTGCAATAAGTTCGGCCATTATGCGAAGGAGTGTCTGAATGGCAGAGACACATCACTTGATGAAGATAACAGTCATTCCAGGGACATCTTCAATGATCAAAGGAATGACAGGTAATGTAGGTCATCAAGGAAATGGTCGACTCTTCGAAGAAAGCAAGGAACCCCATGTATGAAGAATAAAATGTTGTTTCTGATAAGATAAAGAAGCACTATCTTGTATTGGCCCTCTCCTTCAGATTCTTTGGGAATCTAGCTTATAGATTGTAGTGCTTCAAGGCACTTCATCGGATAGATGGGTGCACTCTCTAATCTGGTAGAGATGGAAACAATCGTGGGATTATACTTGGAGCTGATGCCACCTATCCCGAAAAGGGCGTAGCGAATGTTAACTGTCAATTGAATAAGGGTAACTCGATTCATTTACAAAATCTCTTTTATGTACCTAATTGCAAGAAGAACCTCGTGTCCGTCTTGGAAATGGAAGTCAAAGGTTTCAGGGTGGCATTCATCGATGGAAAGGTACGTGTCAAAAAATATAATTTTCAAAGATGCTTTTTCTCATGGGTTCAGGGTTGGCAATTTGTATCAAGTTGCAGGATGGTCCATTAGCGATGATGTCAATTGACATATCGCATCTATAACACCGGAGGTCTACCTATGGGGCCCTATCTGATGTGAGTCAAATGGTGATAGGGATGTCTGAATTCAAGTAGAGCATGAAGGTACATGTCTGAGATGTACAGAAGGAAAATCTTATAAGGGGACCATTCCCCTCATGCAGTAGGTCCACACGTTTGGAACAACTCGAGGAGTTTGAGATTCATGATCGGAAATCTCATGTATACAGGTGGAAGAAAGCCCTCTATGGCTTGAAGCAAAACACCCTGGGCGTAGTATGAGAGGATTGATAACTGTTTGATGAAGCTGAGATTCACTAGGAGTGAAACTGATCCAAACCATTACCCGAAGGTTGTGGATGATAGACCTCTCATACCGGCTCCTTTTGAGGACGACCTATTTTTGACAGGTGCAGACCCTCTCATTTGCAGAAGTAAGAGGGAGTTGGATTCTAAATGTGGAATGATAAACTGCAAGCTTGTGACTACCTCGAGGATCTTAACTTTCAGAAGTTATATGGTAGTGATGTCGGACCAGATTTGGGAAATTCCTCTGAGTTTCATAAACTCGTTCGCGTTGATGTTCTTGGTGAACTTTCGTCCGGACATATGTTTTGCAGTTAGCATGGTGAGTTCATATTTGGTTGAGCCTCACTAGATTGGTGCCAAGAATCTTTTGAGATATCTTTAGGGCACAATCTCTCATGGATTGAGATACACTGCCGGAAATATGAAACTGCATGATTATTCGAATGCTGAGTGGGCAGGCAGTGTGGAGGATCACTAGAGCACTTTTTAGTGCTGGTTCTCATTGGATTCTGCTTCGATATCATGGATGAGCAAGAAGTAGAAGTTGGTTGCTATAAGCACTGCTGAGACCGAATACATAGCTACGAGTATGATCTCGTGTGAAGCTGCATGGTTGCAGAAGCTCTTAAGTGAGTTGTTTATACACATGATGAATAGCACTGTGATTCTCTATCACAACCAGAGGGGGGATTTGATTATTGAGGAATCCCTTATTCGATGATTGCTCCAGCAAATAGACATCAGATACTGCCTTATCTGCGATATGGTAAGTCAATGAGCGAGGAGGCTCCATCGCATTGAGACTGATGTACAGGTCACAGACATTTTGTCAAAGCCCCCGGGAAAGGTCAAATCTGTGACTTTCCCAAACGACTTGGAGTCGTTGAGAGACCTTCTTATAAGGGTCTTGCATGTTGTATGCATTGAGCTCTGGGAGCTCTAGGGGGCTTGGGGTACTTACTGGAGCAACATACGACCACGGGGCGACTCACCCTCCCCTGGTGGTGCGCTATGAATAGGATGATTAGTTCTCCTGTCAAGGCATCCTACCCATGTAGTTTGGGATTCATGGGAAGTACCTCTCATTTGATCAATGAGCAGGGAAATGAGGATAGGGACCATAGTAGTACTATCAATGGACGCATCGCTGTATCTACCGTACTCCCTATGCTAGGATGACCTCCATTGATCTGGGATCAATGAAATTGATCTGGGATCGGTATGAGTGATTTGAGACTCTCTCTTGTGATATTGATCTGGGATCAATAAAACTGACTTCGGGTCAGTAAGATTGATGTGACACACTCTCTTCAGATGAAATTGACTTCGGGCCAGTAGAGAATGGTATGAGACATTCTCGATCAATTCTTCTTCTTCATGGTTTAGCAGAGCAGAGCAAAGCAGAGGTCAGCGGAGCAGAGCAGTGCAGGGCACTGATGGGAGAGATAGTACAGTCGGACATATGGATCAGCGGATGGAGTTCTCCCTAGTTGAGAGGGAGTGTTAAAATTGGCAACTAGGGCCAAACTCCATGTGGGTCATCTTATTAGTGGAAGTTGATATTTTTCTTGGATCCCTCTCATCGAGAGTTGTAGGATTGATCTAAAGATCATCCGATTCCGATAAGTATTCATGGACATATGAATTTATTTGTGTTATGGGACAATTCGTCAAGGTCGACCAGCAACCAAATAGACCCCACTTGTGCTCAACGTTTGAGTATAAATAGAGGTGGCCTTCAAGTCATTTTCAACACACTTGGGATCTCTTCCTCTTTACTTGTCTTTGGGTTTTAGTAGAAGAGATCCTAAGGGATAACGCTGCCCTAATCTAGAGGGAAGACGCCGGAACTACCGGAAAAACCGGAACTGTTGGAACCGCCGAAAATTATCGGAATTTTTGGAACTGCTGGGAATTGCCGGGAAAAGCCAGAACTGCCGGGAATAGCCATAATTGTTGGAACTGTCGGGAACTATTGAGAATAGCCGGAACTGCTAGGGAACTACCGGAATAGCTGGAATTGCCGGAACTGCCAGGGAACTACCGGAACTGTCGGAATAGCCGGAACTGTCGGGAATAGCCGGAACTGTTGGAATTGCCAGGAATAGTCGGAACTACCGGGAATAACCGGAACTGCCGGTAACAGCCGAAACTGCCGGGAACAGCCAGAACTGCCGGGAACAGCCTGAACTGTTGGAAATAGCCGGAACTGTCAGGAATAGCGGGAATTGCTGGAACTACCGGGAACGGTCGGAACTGTTGGGAACTGTCGGGAACAGCTGAAACTGCCGGAACTGCCAGAACTGCTGGGAACAGCCGAAATTGCTGGAACTACTGGGAATTGTCGAAGCATCTGTCTCCGAAGGAGAGCAACATGTAAGGGACAACTAACTAACATTGGGACAATTGTATGGTACTTAAGAGCATATACACCAAGCATGTAATGTCACATCTAACATGCAAGGGATAGCTAGCATGCAACAACAAGCATGCTAAGGACAACAAGCATGCTAGGGACAACAAGCAAGCAAGGTGCAGCCAGAGCATAGGTCAGTACGGCAACATGGTGTAGCAATGGAACATAATGCAATACAGTGATGGGTACAGTCATGATTAATGAAGTGTGATGAGATGCAGCATAGTGATGATGGGTGCAGCATGGTGCAGCGCAGTGAGGTGTAGCATGATGACGAAATGCAGCACAACGATAGGTGAAGGAGTCACCTTGGAGAATCAATTGAAGTAGCATGTCTTCAACTAATCTCATGTATCATCTTCTTGGAGATGATCTATGCTCTTATCTAGATAAGTCAAAGTGTTGACTTCTGTTGTAAACATACTCTCTCTCTCTCTCTCTCTTTGCTGAACTATTGAAGAACATATAAGAAGAATTGATCAAGGGTTTCCCCACATTGGGGTTTGTCCCTGGCTAGCGCTACATCTTGTGTCCTTTTGCCTTCGCTTGTCTTCTGCGATTTATGTTTATGTTCTATCTGCAGTTTACTTTAATGCTGACGTGATTGCTAATTTGGAAAAGATATTGAGTTGACTGTGAAAATTGAAATAAATTGCTCGAAGCATAGAACAAACCTAAAATTAACATAATGTGAGTCCACATCTCGAGTGTATAGATGTAATGGAGGGAGCAATTGTGGAGGCATAAGTTACCCTACTTGGCTTACATTTTCCACCCCTCTAGTGTGCATTTTACTTCTTTTTAATGATGCTTTGTATTACAATACATAGCTTATCAGGGTTGGGACATGTAAGGTTTCTTTTTAAATCTGGAGTGACAACAAGTTCGGGTGATGGCTAATGAGAAGGGTAGAGCTCATGCTAGGCTTTTGCCCACGTTTGAACCTATGTCCCACTGTCTTTGACATTTTGAGTTTCTTTTTCTTTCTTTGTGGCCATATTATACTTTTCCATTCTTTTAGCTACATCAACCTCTAGGGTAATGTTCCTAGAGCTACTTGAGGATGTGTATAAGAGGGTGCCAAATGCCAATGAACCAATCACAAGTTATACCTGAAGAATGGAGATGGTATATAAAGGGCTTACAATGTGACATGGGAAGTGTTAAGTATGGTGTAAGGGAGAATGAACACACTATTTCAATACGGGTTTTACAAGTAGTGCCCCTCCTATAACCTTCAGGCCTCAAAGGGAGGTCACACTAGATCAAGGCCAAGAATTAATACCCCTGGTAGGGTGAGAGAACAAATTTATAGTCAAGATTGGTCGATTTTCGAGATCACCGCTTTATCCATACTAAATACCCAAAACATTAAGTATATGCACCTGATTGCAAAATGATCAAAGTACTTGTTGAGTAGCAACCCACCTTAATTTAATCGGAATTTTGTATTGTGAGAGGTGCATGGCTGATGCAGATGGCAGAGGCATATGGCACATCATCATCAAGAAGTGAATGTCAGGGGATGCTGGCCATCAAATGTATGAGAAAAGTTTTCTCGTATGGGGTTACCTATTTTGATGGGTAACACACCCAATGAGCATGGTTTGAATGTAGTCCTATTACCTTAGAACACAAGCATCTGAATGTCACAAACCTTTACAGTTCTGCACTGTAGTTACTTGAAAATTTTCTCATTGGTTCTTTCATCTCTGTTTTTTTCTTTGAATGTTGCTATTATCTTGTCACCATAATGATCTTGAGCTTCTTCTTCTACTCCTCCCCTTTTGAGATGTAGTCACCTTCCAACTTCCAAGACTTTTATTCATTTTCCTAGACTCAATCATCACATTGCTAAGGAGTCTGCAAATGAATTAGCCGATCTATAAATGTGATGGAGATGAATTTCCTTAAAAGAATGAATTACTAAATTGCACCAAGATATCACATTCTACTGTTAGAAAATCAGAAAGGTAGAAAGATTTTCTCTTGTTGATAATTACTTGTGATATCTTTGAGTTCTTATTATCTTTCTTATGTTCTTCTTTTATCTTAGTTTCATTAAGCACTTACCAAAAGCAAAGCACGAAGATCCAAGTACACCAGATGTAGGCACTCTGCCAGGGCTAAAACCCCTCTATAGGGGAGAACCCAGTGAAAAAACTCTTCCTTCAGTAGATTCAAAATGAGATAGACCAAGACCTTAGACCAAAGACCTTCCTCCCCCACCAAGTCAACCTTCCAATAAGATACAACAACCTTCAATAGTCTCTTCTTGTTCAACAACTATAACCCAACATCAACCCAGAAATTTCGACTCCAACTTCACCAGAAATTCGGCGCAACTTCAGATTTTCGACCTTCTAGCTACTGCAGAATTTCGCTGCCCTGCAACACTCTAGAACTTTGCACCTGTGGGATAGGAGAGAGAAATTTCGGTTTCTTTTGCAAGATAATGACCTCCTTCTTTGCTAGGTTTTTCCTCCTTGACCCTTGAATTTCACACCTTTTTCTTGCCTAGTAGTTGTAGATTGAACTTGATGAGATAATGCTCCAAATGAGGTCGAGTTGCTGCCTTTATATAGGTGGTTTTGCCCCTCAGTTAGGCTGAATTGTACTTCTTTGAGGTCGACTTGGTGGAGGAGGCTTAGAGACCTAGTTTTACATAAAATAAATTTCCTTTTTGACAAATAAATCCCCAAAAGGGTCTTTAGAATATGACATGGACAAGGACACTTGACATAAACCTTAGAAGCCTACAATGGAGGCTTTGACCTATAAACAATTGACCTAAGCATGAAACCCATGCTTTAATAAGTAAATTTTATTTATAATATAATTTTTTTTCTTTCTTTTGACAAATATAATGACTGAAATATAATTATGAAGACCGACACTAGTTACATTCTTCAATGCTCCCTCTTAGCTACGGAGGTATTCATAATTACACATATGGAAGATCTCAAAATGAACTACGAAGAATTCTAGCCCACTCAGTGCTACGGACTAGATCCCTGAGTCGGGTATTCTATCTGGGTAGGACTAAGGGGACTCAAGCTTTAGCCATCTCTAGGTACCATCAATGTTTTAATCTCTACCACCAATGTAGGGATCTAGGTGCATATCCAAGGTCGGAGCTCCATGACCAACTCCACCCTCCCTCTTCAGGATCTAGAGATCAACACATAGGCCGACCAAATGTCCTCCCAAGCATCTTACCATTAGATGCTAAGATATATCTATAATAAACTAAATCCGATATATTCATTTGTCCAAGCATGCTTCCCAAGTGTTCATCCTTCTTATGGAGAGATTTACCTGTACAAACACAACCCTAATCAGTAATAAACTTTCAAATGTATATATACAACTAAACACAAACCACCAGGGTCCTTAATCATTCTGATGCCCACTTATATCATCATCAAGTTATCCATTTACATCTTGTTAGAAGCTTTTCTTCTTTTATTTCTTCAGTAGCACCTAATACAGCCTCATTGCTTTGCAAATCCATATGAAGTACTATTATTCAATCTTTGGTTTCCTTCTTTCATCAAGGTATTTACTATGCCCTCCCTCTAAATTGGCGAGATGTACCCTTTCTATATTGTCTCCCTCTCAACTATTGGAAATCATTCACTTCCCTCTATAACATCGGAGAACCTTTCATGGCTTCATTCCTTCTTACGACATCAAGATCATCTTCCTTCATCATGCTTATTATTATCATACGAACATCTTCATCATCTTGAAGATTATGTACCTGCAAAAATTTAATATCAAGTACAACCAAATACAAACATACAACAACATGAAGTTAACTATATCAAAATGAGGTTACTATAATGGAAGCATTTTAGACTTTAGACATCAAACACCTAAACCCAGTTAGGTTTATAATCAGTAAGACACACATCTTATTACATACTAGACTTCAACTTCTTGCTAGGGTTTAGACTCCATCTTCAATAGACAAACCCTTAGATATCAACAATTCAGTCAAATTACAATCCAATCATAGTATTGTACATTTAGAGCTTCAATATTACTTTCAGACTCTACTAGGGTTTGTTTGCAAACACTAGATTTTATTATCAAAGCAAATTCATATCAACAATCGAAAACAATATCATATTCTCCTAGAATATCGATTTCTATGAGGGTTTTGTTATAAACCCTAGATTTTACAAATCAAAACATGAGTATCGATAATTAGGTTATCATGCTCGCATATATCTAGGATTTCATATTCATACATTAGCATTTCATAACAATATCTACTAGGCAAACCCAATACACACATTAATACATCAAAGTTAGATATACAACAAATTTGACCAGACTAGGTTTTCGAACAAATAGACGAATATACACCTAGGGTCTCATTCCTAGGAACTTACTATAACTATTATAAAGGTTTTGTTCATAAACCCTAATTCACCAAACCCTAAAGATCTAGGGTTTCAATACATAACTTAGACATTAACATCAAACCCTAAAGGACTAGGGTTTCTAACATTATCAAAACCCTAAGAGAATAGGATTTTAGTTTTTATCAATAACCCCTAAGAAAACTAGGGTTTCATAACATTGACATACCCTTAGCAACAATAGGCTAGGTTTTTATAGTGAACACTAAAGGTTAGGGTTTCACAAGAATGATCAAAATGATAGTATAATGAGCGTAGATTCAATCTAATGATTAATAGCCCTAACAAGAATCTTTAAGATTCAAAATCCTAGACATAACGATGTCACTAATGTAAAGCAAATTTCAAAAGAGAATGAACATACCTTTTCTATGAAGAGAACCTTGCAACAAAACTTGTATATTAAGACATACCTTGAATTGTTCTTTAACAAACCTTGTAGGACATCAAATCTTGATGGGTTTCCTTTGTAACCTGACTTCTTCCATGCTTGAAGTTTATCCTTTGAAGTCTCCTCAATAATCTTGAGCATTTAGTAAGCTTTCATAACCAAGGAAAATATAAATAAAAGGTTATTAGCATATAATATAAACACATCTTGATATGAGTGGGAAACCAAACATAAAAGAGAAGACAAGGAGTAAGATACTTATCTTTGATAAAATTGTGAGGGCTCCCTCTTAATCCAATCTTGAGGGATACTTATAACTTATCAAAATAATTCAAAAATGTTCTAACAAGACATGTTAGGCCTGCAAATTCTAAATATCAAAACATAAAGGAAAACAATTCAAAACTTAAAATAGAAGATTAAGAGAGATATATGAGAGAGAGGACTTAATAGTATAAGTCCTTGAATTTCGATTCTTCAGTCTTGCTCTTCTTTGGTGGAGGTTCATTGGTAACATTTGCTTGATCCCTCACTCTTCTTATTCTTTGGATTCTTAGGACATTGATTTTTGTAGTGACTTATATTGTGACAATTGTAACATTCAATCTTGGATAGGTCAACTTTCTTCTTTGCTCTTTGAACTTCTTGAAGGTTCCTTTGTTCTTGTGATGAGCAAAATAGGCATTAGAGGTATTTTTTTCTTCATCCTCCTTGTTAATTACTAATGATATTCAAGCTTCTTCTTGACTACCTGCTTTCCACATTTAGAGTATCCTTCCAACTGTTAAGTCTTGATGGAAAGGCACTCCAAGATTTTGGTAGTCCTAGAAGAGCAGTAATTACAAGCTCCTTTTCTAGGACAACTTCATCTATTTATTGGAGTTCATCTCTGATTCTAGATATCTTTATAAAGTAGGATGATACAATATCGTGTTTTGTCATCTTAATAGTCCTTAATTCATTCTTGAGGATTGCTATTTGGCCAATGTTCTTGACGTTGAATAATTTGGAGAGAGCCTCGTACATTTCTTGAGTGGAATTTATGTTGGATATGTATGGAATTAGGTTGTCCTTAACTCTATCCACTATTAGGTTTGTATCCAAGATTTCGGTTACTTTGAACTTTGCTTTCTCTGCTTCACTTGTTTCATCTGTAGGCTTCTTGATTTTTCTTTGAACAAGATCCAAAACTTTGTTCTTTTCGAGGATGAGATCTATCCTCTATTTCCAGGTCTTGTAGTTGGAGGCTCCTTCTAGTTTGTTTTCTCCCTTCATTGAGTTTGACATAGTTCCTGTAGATAGTAGGCTTATCCCTTTTATAGGATCCTTTTTCTTTAATGACCTTCGTTTGATTTCCATTTCCTCAATAGATTTTCAACCTGAGTTTTTCTTCTTTCTTCACCTTAGCTCTGATATCATGTTAGAAAATCAGAAAGGCATAAATTTTTTCTCTTGTTGATAGTTACTTGTGATATCTTTGAGTTATTATTATCTTTCTTATGTTCTTATTTTATCTGAGTTTCATCAAGCAATTACCAAAATCAAAACACAAAGATCAAGTACACCAAATGTAGGCACTCTGCCAGGGCTAAAACCCCTCCATAGGGGAAAACCCAGTGGGCTAAAACCAGTGTTCCATGGGGACGCGTCCCCCAGGGTCGGGTGCGCGCACCCCTCGCACCCCACGCACCCGGGACGGGGAGTCTCTTAGGGGTGCGTTTCCCCACGCACCCTTTTTGGGGAGTCTTGGGGAGACGCAAGGGGGTGCGTTTCCCCAGTGTGGGAGTCTAGACTCCCCAAAAAGGGTGCTTCTGGGCGTCCCCCTTCAGTGTGGGAGTCTAGACTCCCCAAAATGGGTATGCCTGGGCGCCCCCCTTTAAATTTGTCTAATATGACTTAAAAATTAAAAATCAAAAATTCAAAAATCAAAACCATTAAATTTTTTTTTTAAACTAAATAACTAAAACTTAAAAATCTAAAAAAAAATTAAAATTAAAACTAAATAACTAAAACTTAAAAGCCTAAACCTAAAAGTCATGAAAGGCAAAACTTAAATTTAAAAGCTCATTTCATTTCAACCCAAAGTCATTTCCATTTCCACGTAGAGGCATTGAATGATGAATGATATCGATCAATGTATTTGAATATTTTATTATTGATTTTTATTTTTGTTTTTCGAATCTCATGGTATGTATGAATAATAATTAATTCAATAATGAGACTTGTCACTTGAGTATGTCATATGAATGATGTATGTATCAAACTGAATGATGAGGATGGATCAATGATTCAAATTTCAATTGTCTATTTAATATTTTTTTGCTTTCATTATTGAATAATGAACAATGAATATGAACTTGAATTATATATATATATATACACCTCGGCGACTCCCCACACCCCCAAAATTTCCCTAAAATTTGAGGGTACTCCCACACGTCCCCCCTGTGCGTCTCCTCGCACCCGCGTCTCCCCGCACCGGAGTCTTGGTGGAACATTGATTATTTTCCACATTGAAAGTGATTTTACTATGGTAAAATTAAACATACATAGTGTATTTTGATCCACCTAGTGAGAAATGGCTAGCTGATCATTTTTTGGTGATAACAAATTGCTCCCACGCATATGAGTGTTAAGAGAAAATTGTATGACTGAAATACGTTGTAGATTACACTTCCACGACACACCAAAAGGGGAGTCAAAGAGAGAGAGAGAACTAAAGCAAGTCAAGGATGGACAAATAATGGAGGGGGAGAGACCTAAAAACTGATAGAAGTCTCCTTTTATGCGGTAGTACATGATCTCAAATGAGGCGGGGGAGGCATACCCATACTCGCTGAGATAACCACGTACAAAGAATAATGGTGAGCCTAGCAATGTGAGACTAAGCTATAAAGTACATGATACATGATACACTAGCATCAATGGGTTAGAAAAAATACAATGGATCCCATATACATAATGCACCTGGAAAAAACATAGGCCATGACTGAATACAATAACATTTGAGTACATGAGATATAATGCCCCTCAAGCTGACATGGGGAGGGGGGATCACAACCAAGGAAGCCCTGCTAAACAAGAAAGGGCTTTGAAGATCTGAATGGATCATCTGGAGGAGACATGCATGTTGTGGGTGCTGCAAGCAGAGGAAACAGAACCCATCAAATCTGCAGAATTGCATCGGAGGCTGGATCAACATCTGTGGTCATTTGGGGATGTGGAGGGCTACCTGAAGGGCCACCCCCTCATAAGGTCTGAAACATCTCACACACACCTGGGAATCACTGTAACAATCGTCTGGATCACCAAACCATCAAATGTATGAATCTCAATCGTGCGATAAGGAGTTGATGTCAAGAACGTGACAAACAACCAAGTCAAAGGGCAATAATGAGTCCCTTTGCTTGATCCGAGGCACCGAACAAAGATGGAAGCTAGAACCAACATACACCACCCTCTAAACCACTCTTCTAGAATAAATGTGTTGAGGTCGATAGAAGAGAGCCCGCTAGAGTTAAGGCAATGAGGAATCCTTAACAAAGGCACGAGGGAATATAGTAAAGTGATTGATAGAATGACACCAAGGATAATGATGGAAGGAAAAAAGATGGATGGCAAAATGACGACTTCCCTTGTCAGAGCATATAAAAAGAGGTTGACCTGGCAGTGACTGACTCGATTCCAGAGGGGATGGTCGATGACTCAAATAGAGGTTCAGCAAAGACAGAGCAAAAGGACTCGAGGCCAAATATAAGTAAAATGGGAGAAATGTGACACGACGACAAATGAAACACTATAACAGGACTCAAATGGGGACTCAGAACAAACTACATAAGTACAAGGGTGACACATCTCAAATGCTCTGAACAAGGATGACTCGATGATGCTGCCACGTGGGGGAGGGTCGGTGGGGACCATGATAACATGAGTAAATGATGGTTACTCATGACAAAAATCAACACGAGTCAACCAAAGCAAAGGTAAAGTGGTACAAGAGTACGGGTGGCTCAGATGAAGAGATTTGAAAAAAAGGAGTTAAAAAATTACAAAAAGAAAAAAGTTAAAAAAATTATTAGAAAAGGGGAAAAGAGAAACAAAATCATTAGAAAAAAATTTTAAAAATTGCAAAAAATAATAATAATAATAATAATAAGAAAAAAACAATACCAAAAAAACAGTATAACAGCAGCGACACAGTCGCGCTTGCCACAGTCGTACACAGCCTCCCAAAGACAACCATTGTAGCTCCCGCTGTTACCCATACCTTGTTGCCTTGTCATTTCTTTGTACAATAGTAGTCGAACTGTTCGCCAACCACTGTACTCTGCCATCCACTACCAAATCACAAGTCATATAGTCAAATTTTTGCTTAATTTTTCCACCATACGTACGGTCAATATCATAAATCTATACATTGAAACTATTGCGACATTTCAATACAGGTAAATTATCACTGTATTAGAATGCTATATGGTATCAACGTATAGACACTAGTAGCCTCACACCTTTTGAATAGTCGTATGCATCCGCTCATTTAAAATAAGAATTATTCACAAAGTCACATTTAGTTTTATAATAGTCCTTTTTAAATATATATATAATATATATATATATATTATATATATATATATATTATATAAATATATCATTCATGCTAGCCATTGCACAAATTGAAATCATAAACTATATCGTGCAGTCAAAGATTGTGGTCAGCAAAAATTGTCCATATAAGAAAAAAAATCGTTAGAATATATCATTCATGCTAGCCATTGCACAAATTGAAATCATAAACTAGATCGTGCAGTCAAAGATTGTGGTCATCAAAAATTGTCCATATAAGAAAAAAATTCATAAATTTGTACTTCGTACTCTTATGTTAACTACACACTTGTAAAGCCACGTCTCATCCTAAAATTTCCAATTCTCTTTTGAGAAAAGGATAATTCAAAAGAGTATAGCAAGTTTATTTGGGAAAAGATAATAAATTATTATAATTCCTAAGTACATATGAAAGGTATTCAAACGTTCTATGGTTATAATATACAAGGGGAAATTAAAGAACAATATAAAGGTAATATTTGAGCTCAATTAAAAAAAGAGGATATAAAAGACAAGTATTATAAGGGTGATTAGATATATATATATATATATATATATATATACAATTTTACACAAGTATATATATTCATAAAAAGGTGTTAAAAGCATAAAAGGTTTTTAAGTATAAACAAAATTACAAAAAAATATTAAAAGAGTCAATTATCGTGTATCATTTGACAAATTATCAACAAAAACAAATTGGTGTCAACCATGGACGAAAAAGGAATAAATTATTTTACATTTCGGACCAGATGTCCATTTTATAGAACATAATTTGAGTATCTGTCGGGTTTTAAAAATTGCACAACATTTTGTTCCGCATGTTAGAAATTGTTTACTTTAGTTGAATATCAAAGTGACACACAAAAATAATCATCAGAAGGAGATGTTGTGTTTTATGAAGGGATAAAACAGTTAATGATGACACTTGAGCAACAAAAGACAAATTTTGATAATAAAAGAATGAAAAAAATAGAATCCAACTCGCAATTTGAACAACCAACACACTCCCACAAGACGATGTAATCCAGTGTACCAAAAAATTGTAGTTGGAAGATAAAGAGGATTCACATATTAAAAATTTAGAAGACAAAATAACCAAACTTTAGCACAACAAGAAGACATCATAACATAAATATAAGGATCTTGAGGACATGGATTATAAGGAAGTAATAGAAAAAGACAGAAATTTCTCGGTTTTAAGAGGTGGTAAAGTGAGACCTCATGGAAAAAATGGGTTCCCAGTGAAGTTTCAAATTACCAAAAACAAGCAGAGACCCATTATAGAACTCGATGAGAGCTTTCCAACGATGTTGATGATTCGTCAAACAAAGCTACAGTTTGGTCACCATGGACGGAGGAAAAACTAGGGGTTTTCCTATAAAAGGGCTTTTTGCCTCCAAATTCAATTCATTTTCATAGTGAGTTGTGGAGAATTTGGAGAGGAGAAGGCCCTAAATCTTGTGGAGATCGTAGCAGACAAACCGACTGTCAGAATCTAGATCTACGACTTTCAAGTTGGTGGCCTTACTTGTCTAGAAATGGCCTTAATGCTTCGTGGAAGAATGATTCCCGGTGAAGAACCAAGGTAAGAAAAGGATACAGGAATGAATTACTAGAGAAGATCTAGAATCATCCCTGCCCAGCAAGTCAAACATGGGGAAGCATATAAAGCATATAAAAGGACCATTCCCTTCAAACAAAACAAAAACTAGTTAGGTACTTCAGCTCATACATTCTGATTTATGTGGACCTATGCATGTTACTTCTCTTGGTGGCTACTTGTATTTCATAATTTTTGTTGATGATTTTTCTCACAAGACATGGATATTCTTTTTGAAAAATAAAGGGGAAGCATTTGACATGTTCAGAGATTTCAAGGCTTTGATTGAAAATCAGACAAGAAAGCTAATCAAAAGCTTTTTGATCTGATAATGGGGGAGAGTTCACCTCCAATGAGTTTAATGATCTTTGCAAAGACGCTGGAATAAAGAAAGAAACCAATGTGTTATATAATCCACAACAAAATGGTGTGGCTGAGAGGAAAAATAGAACCATTATGTAAGCAATTAGAGCCATGTTGCATGATCAAAAGCTACCGAAGTTTCTATCGGGAGAAGCTACAAATACTGTTATTTATGTGCAAAACAGAACTCCTCATCAAGCCTTAGACAATAAGACTCTTGAAGAAATCTTCACTGGTAAAAGGCCTAAGGTGAGTCACTTGAGAATATTTGGTTGTCTTGTGTACTTCCATGTGCCGAAAGAGAAAAGGAACAAACTGGAAACTTCAGGTAAGAAAGGTATGTTTGTTGGTTATTATGATAATTCAAAAGCTTATAAAAGTTATGTACATGGTCAAAGAATGTTAAATTTGGACAACTAGGTCCAAACTCCATGTTCTGATGATCAGATTAAGAGGCTAATATTTTTGTTGGATTCCTCTTTCAGAGAGGTGTAAAATCCATATAAAAATAGTCTTAATCCGATGAGCAGAACTTATATTTTGAATTTATTATTCTTAATAAATTATATGTGCAAGGTCAGCCAGTTTTGTAATGTAGGCTCACATGCCCAACAAATGTGTCACACACCCTCATTGATGTATATATATATATAGGAAAAGTTGGAGAGAATTTCATCACAATTCAACTCACATCTTCCTCTCTCATCTTAGAGAGTACGAGCTACCTGGAGGACGAATTCAGCCACACGTGGGAAGGACGAAGAGGACAGACTGTACGGCTGAGCTGCAGTACGATTTTCTGCTGCTAGGGTTTCGCAGAAAGTTTGACCAGCGTTGACTTTGGTCAACGCTTGGTCCAATCAAGCTGAAAATTTGTGGAAAGTTCGATTTTTGAAGGCCGTACTACCTGGCACAAAAATCGAGGTCAAAGGGTTGACCGTTTTGCTGCTGCGTTGACTTTTAGCTTGCTGCCCCTGCGTTGACTTTTCAGGACAGCGTTGACTTTTGTAGAATTGACTTGGGTTGACTCATCTACTGGTTGGAGGGTTGTTGTGACACATGCTGGGCTGGCTGACCAAAGGAGACTTTGCTGGTTGAAGCATCCTGTTGACCGTCGAAACGAACACACACATTTTTCCTGTTTCTGATTTGTCTTCTGTAAGATCTGCTTATATGTTCTATCTGCATTTTGCTTAACTACTTGTATGATTGCTGTGAGAAAAGTGAAATTGCTCTTAGCATAGAACATCTTCAAAACTTTACACTTACTCTTCTTTATAGGCTGATTGTTGAGCTATATTGGGGTCAAGTTATCATAATCTTTTGTAGATTAGTGCGCTGAGTTTGTTTCTGCTGTTAGGTGGTTGAGTTCAAAGCTTTGTTGGCTGAGTTTACACCATTGAAAAGGAGGTCGAGATCCCATCTTTCTTGTTGGGCATATCTTTCATCTATTGAAGGTTGGGTCTAAGTCTTTATGGGAGGGTTGAGATCAGTTTATTGAAAGGGTCGAGTACCATCCTTTGCTGGTTGAGTTTGCTGTAGAAGTAATCGTTGTTCTGTAGGCAGAGTTGCTTGGCTATTGGAGCCAAGTGCGTCTGTTGTATATGGGAACAAATTTATGAGCTGAACGTACTAGATTTGAGGCCAAACCAGTATGTCATTAATCTTGAAGGTTGCCAACAATTGCTAGTAATTTTCTAAGTTATTTCCAGAGAAGAAATTGGAGTCATATAACTGTCACCATCATTCTACCATTGGTCTGTAAATTTACGAGTCTAATATAAATCATATATTGTTGTTTTGAAGCATTTTCATGATGTTTATTTGGTACTGTGTACATTTTCTTTAAATAAAATACAAATAAATGTGCCTACAACCATATGTATGTGGGATTTTTCAGATATTCCTAGGGGTATCTTACATCAATCGACGTTGCACTGTGGCAACGTTGTCACTATCTCGTTAAGAATCTTCAGTACTCCATGGTGCGAATGTGTCCTAGGCCTATTCCACAACTCTCCAAGCTCGCTGCCTCAGTGATGACCTCTCTACTAGTCAATGTTGCATTTGTCTCAAATTGTAATTTGTATGGGCCCTTTTGCCTAACCCTATTCTGCTTCGCCAGAAGGTCACCTTGTACCCCTTATCCTGAGTTACCAGTATTCAGATATGGATTCTGATATATATACAAATCCAGATCCGGATTCACTAAATTTTTGAAAATCTAGATCTAGATACGACAAGGATACGTCAAGTAAAAAAAGTATAATAATATTTTTAACTTAAAAAAATCACTTTTAGAGTTCAAAATTCACATTTATTTGTAAATCACAACATTTAGAATTGAAACCATTAGATATATTATAAATATGAAGACTGAAACACTGAAATGATACATCCTCCCTCATACAAAAAGGATAATATCATAAATGATAATAGTAAGTACAAAAATGAGTGTCTCATCCTTGATCACTCTACTAATATCATAATGTGCAGTAGGTTTAACTCTATGTTGCAGGAAAAGTGGTATAGAGGTCCGTTTCCGTACGAAAACGGGTACGAAACGCGGAAACACGTTTGGTACAGCTGTGAAACGCGTTTCCGACCATACTGCCACGTTTCCCGAAACAGAAAGGTGGCCAGTACAGCCGGAAACGTGTTTCAGGGCCGTACAACCCACGTTTCCTCATTAACTTGTGTTTTTTTTATTTTTATTTTTTTATTTTTAATTTACTTTTAGGGTATGTTAGTGACTTCTTGTTGCTTCTAGATGCGTGTCTAAAGTTATAAAAGTGAATTTTTGCCCTAGTGTTGATATGCAGTTCATGAGGAAGTTTGGGGGATATGCAGTTCATGGTAATGTTAAATTCTTAAAGTAAAAGTGATATTCTCCTTTATTTTTCATTTTCATCCTTTTACTTAAATTTTTAACATTACCATGAAATGACTCAGGATGTTTGAGAGTGGTTTCGCTCTCATTGGATTTCATATGGAGAAAGTAGAATTTTAGATCTCACTCAAAATCCAGCAGACTTATTTGTTTTTCAGGATTTCAGGATTTGGGGGACTCCAATGTTTCTATTGGATTTTATCATGTACTAAGGTATGGAACTTGTATTTAATCAAGAGAATCAAGCCCTCTATGCAGGGGAAACTCCCAATAATCAAGATCATGTAGGGTACTAGGGTATGAAACGTATATTTAATCAAGAGCACTAAGGTCGTTCAACTATGTAGGAGGAGACTCCCAATACAACAATGGTCCTTCTAAAGAATGGGATGTAGATGCAGAAAATCCTGATTTGGATATCTCTCTTGCAGCCTTATAGTCTTTATTGTACTTGCAGCCTCATATATTAATATAAATAAAGGCTGATTTTGAGATTTGGATATATAATAAAGGTTGCTTTTGGATATTCCAATATTTTTATTTTCATTATGTGATCATTCATGAGTAAATGTGATGTAAATTAAATCTTAATATTTAAGTGTAATAAATTATAATGTATCATTTATGCTTTATGATTGCACATATATATATATATAAATATATAATATATTATATATAATATATATATATAATATATATATTTTGCGTTTCCCCGTTTCCAAAATTTGGGGAGGTCCCGTTTCGTATCGCTTCCCGTTTCGGAAACTCGTACTCGTTTCCCCGTTTCGTGCAACTTAGCCCTCAAGCCTCCTCTTATACTTTTCCCATTGGATCTTCAACGGTCGAGATTAAGTCCCTAATCAACGACTAAGATTAGATTTTGCTTGATCCTTGTCTCTTGGAACCTTCTAACCCAAGATTATATTAATATATATTAATATTTTAATTTTCCTAAGTTTATAGTTAGGAGTTAGGACCCCATTAAAAATATTAATTATTTTTAACATCTCCTCATCCGGGTAGAATTTCTCCAAACGATTTATGGTTTTGGAGATCTCATGTGCTTTAGCCTCTCCACCAATTTTCATGGCTAGAGAACATCCATTGCTACCACAAATCAACAGACATTATGCCCAATTAGGGCTCCAAATGCTATGCCAAGGTGTGCTGAGGTTCATGGCTGATGCAAATGGCAGAGGCACATGGTATATCATCGTTAAATGGTGGCTGGCAGGGGCTGCTTACTGGCTGGCTGTCAAATGCAGGAGAAATTCTTTTATCCCATGGGATTACCCATTTTGGTGGGTAACAAGACCTATTAGTAATTACCTACCATTTTTTCATGTGGGAAATTTAACAAATTTCTACCACTCTGCGCATGTTCTTGAGTTCAAGGACAATGGGAAGGTGTGTGTTGGAACTTGGAAGGCTGGCCACCTGAAACATATTGAAATATCATCTTGAGATACTTCATCTTGTGAGCAACCCAGAATTTATGCAACGTTTGGTTGGGGAACATGGCAAGATTTATGGCTAGAAAGGCCTGAAAACTGACGTGTGGCTGAATGCCCTCTCATTTCATGCCTATGTGGATATCCAATATAAGAGCATTGCTGCCAGGAGATCCAAATAAAACAACACAGCAGTCACATTTTGGATACCTGTAGCATTATTTGGTAGTTAAGGTCTTTTCTTGACTTTTTCACTTGTAACTGTAGCCTACAGATCTTCAATTTCAATTAGAATCTAAGGAGATAAGGTGCAGATCATAGGGAAGGATTTACATATATTCTATGGCATGTCCTTTATCCAACAATAGGATGTATCTCTAGCTCCATCACCTTGACGAGAAGAATCAATATTGGATTTTGAGGACACCAACATGCAGTGGATCTTTTATATAAAATGGAGCTTTTGTATAAATGGGCTATGACTTTTATCATCTTATGAATCGTTTTGTTCTTGACTTATGGTCTATTTGTGAGCGCTGAAATGGGGAACCCTCGATGCTTTGTTATATATATACATACTATTTTTGGGACTGAGCTGACCTACAACACACAAAACTAAAGTAAGTTGACCTTGGAATGCTAGTTAGGGCCGACCTTCGTAAAGTTTTAATGCTGATGTGGATTTGAGAAGGGTTGACCTATTTGAAGGAGTTATTTGATGAATAAGGGGAGTGGTCTTCCATCGAGGACTGTAGTGTTCGTTTGGGAGGGAATTTGCTAGTCTAGGTGGTTGGCTTTTGAAGGTTGTTTCCCTTGTTTTATTGGAGAAATGGTTATTGTGGACTTTCTGTTTAAGGAAGTTTTGCATGCTGATTGGTAGATATGGCTGATATGCTGGAGAAAATTTTTATGGCTAAACATGGCACTGTGTATCCTTCACTTATCATCACTTTGGGAGGTTTCTTTACCTTAAGGGCCCACTTTCCCACACTTGGAGATTGTACCTACTGAATTTGTGGAGGAAGAGGAACTTTTAAAGAGACTTTGGAGGTTGGGTACTATGCCAAACCCCTCATTTAGGGAGATGTATTACTTTTGAGGGCTTCTTCCTCTTTAGCATTGCACAATTGGCTTGACAAAGCCCCTATTTTGTATCTTTAGATTATTTAATTGTTGAAGAGGGATTTTACCTCCTTCATAGGCTATAATATATATTAGGAGTTATTAGCCTAGGAAAATAGGATTTTACTCTTTCATAGGCTATATTATGAGCTTTTAGCCTAGGAAAATGATACTTTAATGTAAAGGAAGTTGAGCACCTCTATAAATAGAGGTGCACTTCATATGATTTTCTCATGGTGGGATTGGGGGAGAAATCCCTTTGCAAATCTGAAATTTCTGTTGTTTCTTTTTGTTTTGGCTATGGTGGAATAAGTAGATCAACCTCTTGGATGATTTTGTTGATGCAAATAGCCTTCTCTTAAAGAATATTGGTAGATAATTCAATTGGTGGAGGGATTTTACCACCTTGATAGGCTATAATATATATTAGGGGCTATTAGCCTAGGAAAATAGGATTTTACTCTTTAATAGGCTATATTATGGGCTTTTAGCCTAGGAAAATGATACTTTAATGTAAAGGAAGTTGAGCACCTCCTCTATAAATGTAGGTGCATTTCATATCATTTTCTCATGGTGGGATTGGGGGAGAAATCCCTTTGTGAGTCTGAAATTTCTGTTGTTTCTTTGTTTTGGCTATGGTAGAATAAGTAGAGAAACCTCTTGGAGGATTTTGTTGATGCGAATAGTCTTCTCTTAAATGAATATTGGTAGATATTGACGAGGAAAGGCCTTTTGGATGTGGATAGTCTTCTTTTCATGGATGAATATTGTTAGAACTTGAATGGATGCATGGTAATTTGAGTAAGTGGTCTTGCTTCATCTTGGTTATGGTTATGGATAACGGTTATTAAATATTTACCAAAGTGTTGCCGGTAATTTTTTTCAATGCCCCTCTTGAAAAAATCCTCCACCAAGTTCTTTTGAGATGACCTAAGTGGAGCTTACTCCCTTATCTCATTCCTAAATATTGTAAGATACCTAGCCCAAACCTCTACGATACACAAGTGGGTTTGCCCTAGTTCTTTGAAATTAATTTTGCTCCAAGCCTTGTTAAACCTAAGTGGAGCTCATTCACTTATCCCATGTTTGAAGATTGTACTATGCCTAGGTCAAACCTCCAAAGGACACATGTGGGTCTCCCTTAGTCTTTGAACCTAAATCTACTCCATTTCTTTCCAAGTATGTTGCTCCTTGACACCATATGCCCTTAAATACATTGGCAAGCTAAGGCATTGATCTTCTATATTCCATCACCCTTCTTTTCAAATCCTTGAAAGTCATTTTGCTTGGGTTCACTCTTTTGAATCACATTGTAATTCCTTGATTGTGTGTGTTTGATGGCCTTCCCTTCAAACTCAAAATTGGGAATTACCCCAAAAAAATCCCTAGCAATCCTTTGTCTGAGATCCACCTTAAACCCTAGTATTCAATCCTTTGATTGGTGGTAATAGAAGTAGATGTATTAGGGGGCTCTTGACTTAGTTTGAATGAGCCACTAGATCCCTAATATCTACCAGGGAGAACTCCACTGAGCTGGAGGGGATCTAGCTAGAAGTGAGGAGGGTTGGCGAGCTGACAATTTCCCCCTTCTCGAGTTACATAGTCTTTTTCACTTGAACTTTAGGAATTTATTTGAAGAAGCTTGATATTCTCTTGTAATAGGACCGAATGGGAGATTGCATTTGATGACTTGTTTTAATGTGCTAATGACAATAGTTTAATAAAATTAAAGTAGTGGAGGATACTTTGCCTTGTCTTTGTTAAAGGCCCCCCTCATCAAGGTGAGCCCTGTTGAATTTGTAACTATGTTTGGTCTTCATAATGCACATTTGGTTACTGGATGTAATTATATTTATCATTGTAAAGCATTTTTATAGATGCTTGAGTCAAAGGAAAATTTATTTTGTGTCTATGTCCCATTACAACTTTTAAAAGATGTAAATTTGAATTTTTGAAATGAAATTTTTGGCTCCAAAAGTGACAAGTAGACTTCCCTCCAAGAGAAGTTGGCCTTGGGAAAGAGACACATCCATTTTCCCTAGAAAGACCACTATATAAAGGTAGCTCGAGTTCCTCATTTGGGAAATTTGCATTCCTCTCTTAAGATAGTTTATGGGAAAGTGAGTGAAGGACAAGAAGGACAAAGAAGGAGGATGAAGAAGGCTGAATTTTCTCTCTCCTATTCTCTCCAACAACTCGCACATGTGAAGGAATATCTCTCTCTCTCTCTCTCTATGATTCATAGTTTTTGGGGCAACTATTGCACGAGGGGCCAAGATGTTTTAGGTTACTAGGGCAACTGCTGCAGCGCAGAATTTTGGGAAACCAGTTATTGCAGGAGGGCCACAATTTTGGAAGTGCAGGATCAAGAGCAAAGTGTAAGATCAGTTTGGGTGGCTTGACTTGGAGGAGAAGACCAGGTTTGACCATAGGTCTAAGTATGTCTCTTATTGAATAAGAAGAATTTCTCTTTTGAAAAGGTTGTTGGGTTTTTCCCCGTAGTGGGTTTTCCCAGGGTAAATCTTGTCTCTTGTTTGTGCATTGTTATCTCTACTATTCTATTGTTCTTTATTGTTCAATTTATGAATTATAATTGTTGAATGATATATTAGAACAAGTTAAAAAAAGATCTACATCAAAAGTAGTTATTAGAATTTTAGAAATATTGTGTTAACCCTAGTTTCACTAGAAAATCAACATGGTATGAGAGCTTTGGTGACGGAAAGAAGGTACATCGAGATCACTTTTGCAGAAACCCTAGAGAGAGCATATTATTAAATTCCTTTTTGTACATTGGTAACTATGACTTCCTCCATGAAATCAAAAACCAGTTAGAGGGGGCATCAAACTTTAGGGCTTGGAAAGTCATAATAGATCTTATTCTTGCCAATAACAAAGTATTGGATATTATGATAGGGAAGACTACTAAACCCATCGATGCAGTGGGAAAAGAGAAATTTAAGGAGGATGATATTACTTCCATGAATCTAATTGTAGACTTCATTAGAGATTATATCATTCCCTATGTTGCAAAGCATGACACATCGAAGAAAATGTATGATGCCCTAAAAAATCTACACTATTAAGAATGTCGGTCAATCTACGAGTTTGAAGAATGAGCTCTGGATTACAAGGATGAGTAATGAAGACACTGTGGCTTCATACTTCGTAAGGATTTCACAAATTAGAGATCAAATTCCAGCTATTGGAGAAACTATCTCCGATCAAGAACTTGTGACTACAACACTCAATGGTCTCCCTAGCTCATGGGATGCATTTGCAGCAAGCAGAAGCAGTTGGAAAGAATCTCCTTCATTTGAGCAATTATGGACATCATGTGCCAAAAAAGAAGCAATATTGATGACTAGTGATCATCAAGATGAAGAAGTTCAAGCCCTTGCAGGTCGCTTCAAGAGCAAAGGAAATAAGAAGTTTGGACCTCAACATAAGGAGAAGTCTTGTTCCTCTAAGAAGAAGAAAGACTTATCAAAGATACAATGCTATGGTTGTCAACAATATGGAAATTTCAAGAGAGATTGTTCTAATATGGCTGATAAGAAAAGAAAAGGGAAATAACATGCTTCTGCAATAGAAGTTGAAGAAGATGAAAAAACGAAGAAGCCCAAAGGTGATCAAGATTTCTTGTACTATTATTCTTTAACAAGTTCCTTTGCAGATGATGATGACATGTGGCTGATAGATAGTGGAGCATCAAGGCACATGGCTCGAGAACATAGGAATATTTCAAGCATGACAAAAAATAAGTTGTCTCAAAGGGTTGAATTGGGAGACAACAACAACTATGCAGTCAAAAGAGTTGAAAGGGTATCCATAGAGCTAGAATTTGGTAACAACGTTCATCTCAGTAATGTCTTTTATGTACCGGGTTTGAAAAGGAATCTTGTCTTTGTTTCTCGTTTACAAGATAAAGGAGATATGCTTGCTTTTGTGGATGGAAAAGTATTTGTTTGGTCAAAGGGCTCTAGTATAGATGATGTTAGGGTTATTGGAATTCATGATCAAAGACTAGATAGACTTGTGAGTCAACTAGATCAAGCACTGGTACATGATGAAATAGATCCAAGTGAGTTATGGCACCGAAGGTATGGACATCTTCATTTTAGAGCATTGCTTGAATTAAGTGAAATAGTTTTAGGGATTCCTGAACTACATTTAAGGAATGATGGTGTATGCAAAGGTTGTGCTCTTGGGAAGAACATCAAGAAACCATTTCCAAACAGTGACAATAGATATGAGGAAGCTTTCGATTTGATGAATTCGGATGTATGTGGTTCGATGCCTGTAAAATAATTTGGCGGTTCATTGTACTACATGACGTTCATTGATGACTTCTCTTGTAAGACATGGATATATCTCTTGAAGATAAAAGATGAGGTATTCAACGAGTTCCATGAATTAAAAGCTGAAGTGGAAAACTGGATAAATAAAGGATCAAGATAATGAGATTTGACAATGGAGGAGAATACACCTTAAAGGAGCTTGTTGCTTTTTGCAAGCAGGCCAAGATTAAAAGGGAGCTAATTATCCCCTATATTCCACAACAAAATGGTGTAGCAGAACGAAAGAATATATCCATTGAAGAATATGTCAAGGACATGATGCATGATTTGGACTTGCTGTTGTTTTTTTGGGGTGAAGCGTCACGAATAGGTGTATAATTTCAAAATCAAAGTCCTCATAGATTTTTGGAAGGTATGACTCTTGAAGAAGCCTTCTCCCAAAGGAAGCCAGAGGTTGGGCGCATGAGAGTCTTTCGTTGTCTTGCATATATTCATGTTCTTAAGGATAAGAGGAACAAGTTTGAGCCTTCAGGAAAGAACGACATATTTGTTGGATACAGTGAATCTTCAAAAGCCTACAAAATATACATTACAAAACAACGACGAATTGAGGTCAGCCGAGATGTCACATTCAATGAGAAAGTTGTTGAAGTTTCTAAGTCTCACAATTAGAAACCCTCCATGTAATTTCTGATTTATTCCTTCCTACTTGTTTTGATTAATTAACAAGTTATTTACCATGTAAATACTCAAAATAAACACAAGTACATGCTCAACACATTATAGATCATCAACTGAAGGAAACAGAAACAAGCACACAAATGACACCATTATTTTTGGACTAATGTCCCCGAAAAAACCCAATGCGGAAAACCAATGCAACTATTTGAGGGTTTATTTATTAAGTAGTTTCAAAATACAATCTGAGTGCCAAATCTGGCTCACCCAACAGAGAAAAATCTCGGCAGTAGTACCTCTCCTTCGGAGACAGATGCTCCGGCTGAAACCTCGGATAAACACCCTAACAACTCCTCAGCTCCAATCTTCCCCATGAAAATCCCCAACGTCAGCCTCTTCTGCCCTCTGCGTTAGCTTTCTTGGTAGTTCTGGCTTCTGCCCTTTGCGTCATCTTTCTCAATAGTTCCCGCAGTTCCCAGCATTTCCAACTTCTGTCCTCTGTGTCAACTTTCGTGGCAGTTCCCGACAATTCCGGCTTCTGCCCTATGCGTCAGCTTTCCTAGCTGTTCCCGGTAGTTTCGGCTTCTGCCCTTTGCGTCAGCTTTCCCAACTGTTGTGCTGATCCTCCCAACACTATCTCTGCCTCTTTGCTTATGTATTCATTTCCCTTCAGCTGCAACTCTAGATCACTCTCTCAACTTTCTCAGCAAACCTAGCCCTTAGAAAGTCGAAATCTTGATCTCTTGGTGTGTTCTCCAAGTGACCCTCAAGCCTCCTCTTATACTTTTCTCGTTGACAAATCAATGGCCGAGATTAAGTCCTTAATCAACGGCTAAGAATAGGTTTGGCTTGATCCATGACTTTTGAACCATTCTAACACAGTTTTATATTAATTCAAATTAATATTTTAATTTTCCCTAAGTTTAGACTTAGGGACTCCATTAAAAATATTAATTATTTTAATATCTCCCAAACTGTTTAGAATTTGCCCAAACCCTTTCTGGGTTTTGGATATCTCATGTGCCTTAGCCTCTCCACCAATTTTCATGGTTAGATCACATCCGATGCTACCCCAAAATCAACACTCACTCTTAGCGAGGATTGTGCTCTAGTAATACTCCTCACTGAGCATCACCTTGATCATCTGGCATCGGTCGTTGTGATGATGCTCGACCTGCTGCCCAACATCCTCTACACTACTGCATCCTGTACTGCTACCAATGGCCCTGCCACTTCCCCTGCTGCATCCGTATTGCAGCTCTCCCTACATCCGTGTTGCTACCCATGGCCTTGCCACTGTCACTGTTGCATCTGCATTGCAACCCCTCTCATCATGCTGCATCGTGCTACACATAGTACTACCCTTGCTAACTGCTGCACTGCAACTCAGTTACGAAGAAGTAAGTAACTGATCTCCCAACTCTGACATCTCCGTTAGGCTAGAAACACTCCAGATGCTGAAGCACCCTCTGTCACTGACAAGTGCTCCCTCTCTAACCTCTACGTTGTTGCAACAACTCTGTGCATCTCGCACCGTTGCACACCGCTTTGTGACATCCTGCACTGGTGCAACACTCTCATGCTTCTCGCACTGCTACCTCATGCTGTCCTGGGAATCCTGCACTATAGCTCCCTTTGTCGCTCCATCAGCATCCGTCTCTACTGACATGTGCTAGTCCTGCTACTCCTCTTTGGGGATTTTGTAGCAAGGTCTAATCCAAGAGGCTGGGTACTTCGAGGATCCTGCCCCTCATTGCCTGTAGTCCGTCCAACTACAGCTCGATGTCTCCCCACTTTCGCTCAAGTGCTGTGTGTGCACTCATCGCACAATCATCGTCTGTCTCCACTTCCTTCTCTACCCTTGCTGGCGCTTCCTTGGTCTTGGAAGCCTCCCTTGCTCTTCTTCCTCAGAAGCTCCCCATAGTGGAAGAATTTGACCTTGGAGAGGTCCTTCTTCCGCTTTTCTTGCTTACCCTCAGATGCTAGGGAAGCATCCACCTCCTCCTCCTTCTTGATTTTGATCCCCTTGCTGCTGCTTCCTGTCTTGGTCACCCTCCTGATCTCTTCTTGGCGAAGAGCAGCCCACATTTCCTTCCAATCTGGAAGGGTCGCCTTGCCCAATATGCTCTGGACAAACACCTCTTGGTCTTCTGAGAATGCATTCAGGGTTGTTCTCACCATCGACTCTGGATCTAGTGTGGCCCCTATGGAAGTCAGCTGATCTCAGATCTCCTTCAATCAACCGAGGAAGGTGTCAATCTGTTCTACCTTCAGCATTTGGTATGACCGCAGCTGATTTTCTAGGAGCATCTTCCTCTGCATAGAAGTATGCTGATAGAACTTGGTCAGGGCCTCCCACATCTCCTGTGCCGTATTCTTCTTAGCAATATGTGGTACTATATGATCCTTGATCCCGTCAAGAATGATACTCTTGGTCCTCGCCATTGCTTCCTGATACCTGTCATTGTCAGCTGGGTCAATTGGGACCACTATCTTCTTCAAGGCGAAGTGCTTGACACGATTTTTGTCAAGTACAAATAATATTTTGACCTTCCAGATTACGAAGTTTGAGGATTTGTCCAGTCTTTCCTAGTCTCTTACTCCGTGTAGTGCCATTCCACTGCTCTTCTACTTCCCTCCTGGAAGTTCTCGATGTGACTCCCTCCGAGCCTTGATTTCCCTCCTGGAAATCCTTCAGGAATGAATGACATATTTGTTGGATACAGTGAATCTTCAAAAGCCTACAAAATATACATTACAAAACAACGATGAATTGAGATTAGCCGAGATGTCACCTTCAATGAGAAAGTGGCATATTGGAGGTATAAGGAAGTATTCGTAGATTCCTTGGAAGATGTAAAGCAGGTGGCCTTAAGATAAGAGAATTGCTTTGTAGAATGTACCGGAAGGGCAAAAGGACCTCAAGAACCAACAAAACCAGTTATAATTCTAGAGATCAAGAAGAGACCAACATGGCTTAGATTCACATTAGAAGAGGCGGAAGGACATGCAACTCCCGTAGCACATCTAGAGAAGTAAAGAAGCCTAAGAGGTTCTCTATCTATGCACCTCTCATGACAAAACTCATTGATGAAGAACATTCCACATATGAAGAAGCAGTCAGTCAACAAGTGTGGAAGGAAATGATGAATGAGGAGCACCAAGTGATCATGAAGAATGATGTTTGGGAAATTGTGCCAAGGCTTGAAGGGAAGTCAATGGTGACTTCCAAGTGGATATACAAGGTTAAGCATGATGCAAATGGAAGTATCAACAAACACAAGGCACAGTTCGTGGCTAGAGGATTCTCCTAGAAAAAGGGAGAAGACTATGATGAGACTTTTTCTCCAGTTTCTAGGTACACCTCCATTAGATCTATCATCTCTCTTGATGCCTCTATAGGATGGGAACTACACCAGATGGATGTAAAGACTGCCTTTCCTCAATGGAGTAATTGAGGAAGAGGTGTACATAGAGCAACCTCAAGGATTTGAGGTATATGGAAAAGAGTCTTGTGTTTGCAGCTTGAAAAAGGCCTTGTATGGACTCAAGCACGCTCCAAGAGCTTGGTATGCTGATATTGACAACTATCTGATGAGTCTAGGATTTACCAAGAGTGAAGTTGATCCAAACCTTTACTTTAAGGTTGTAAAGAATGCACCTATGATCCTATTATTATATGTTGACGAATTTTTTCTAACAGATGCCAACCCTCTTATCATTCAGTGCAAGAAGAAATTGGCTTCTGAATTCGACATGAAGGATCTTTGGTTGATGCACTATTACTTGGGATTTGAAGTATGGTAGAAACCAGGTGAAGACTCTTCCTTGCTCAAGGAAAGCATGTAATAGAGATCCTTCAGAGATTCGGTCTGATGGATTGTAAATCCATGGCGACTCCTATGTTGGCAAATTTGAAGAAGTTAATTGGCTCTTACTCCATATTGGTAGATCCATTTATAACTGACGACTAATTGGTATGTTGATGTATTTGGTTAACACCAGGTCGAATATTTGCTTTGCTATGAACACCTTGAGCCAGTTCCAGGTAGAACCAAGACATGAACATTGGATTGTAGCAAAGCACATCTTGAAATTTTTGCATGATACAGTGAACTATGGCTTGAGGTATGTTGCAAACAAGTATGTACAACTTCAGGGATGTACAGGGACTGATTGAGCAAGAAGTGCTAAAGATAGGAATATTACCTCGGGAGTATGCTTCTATTTGGGATTCACTGTGATATTATGGATGAGAAGGAAGCAGAGGTCGATTACACTCAGCACTGCTGAAGTAGAGTACATCGCGGCTAATGAGGCTTGTACCGAAGCAGTATGGCGACAAAAGTTGTTTGTAGGACTGTTTGGCCAAGAGTTGGAACTAATGGTGATACACTACGATAATGAAATTTGTGTGAAGCTTTCAGAAAATCTTGTGTTCCATGTCAGGTTGAAGGATATTGAGATCAGATGCAACTACGTTTGTGACATGGTGCAGAGTAGAGCAATAAGGCTCGGGTACATCTCCACCAATGAGCAGATAATTGATGTTCTGATGAAGTCGTTGCTGAGGGCCAAGTTTGTGTACTTTAGAGACAAGCTGGGATCTCGTGGAGATCACCCCTCTCATTGAGAGGAGTGCTGATATGTCTGCAACATAGACGAACATCATCCTGAAGGGGAGAATGGGTCCAAGAGACCCATAGGGTTCAATAAACAGTATTGAGTGAGCGTCTCTTGGAGTAGGACCCTGATCACACATCAAGAATGGAGTGAGGTCGTGGACCCTGATCACACATTAGGCATTGTGGAGTGAGGTCCTTTAGCATCTAGGCCCTGATCACACACCAAAAGGGTGGAGTGAGGTTGTTAATTTAGATAACAATGGTACATTCTATGCTTTAACACAATTTACCTCAATGTTCCTTTTCAGCCCAATGACAATTTCCAGTTATTTCCTGTAGCAATCACATTAACTTAATCACATTGACAGTAAATGTAGATAAAACATAAAAACATGTGCAGAAGACAAGCCAAGACAAGAGGACACAAGATTTGGCAAATTCCAGGGAAAAACCCCAATGTGGGGAAAACCCTTTGATCAAATCTTCTTATTATTAATTAATATTTCAGTAGAGAGAGAGAGTACATAGATCAAATTTACTTGCCCAATACACAGTCAAAATAGCTATGTCAAAATACTAGTCAACAACAACCAATTACAACCCTAACCTGAAAGTCAACATTGGTCAAATTAGCACGAAAACTTCCTCCAAGCAGCTCGATCAACAGTAGTCCAATTTGACCTTCAAGAAGGGTCAAAATCAACCCAAAACAGTCCACCCATCCCAGTTAAACTTTCATCAATGCTGTGATCAACGCAGGTCAAACTGCCCCAAATGCCTTAGTTTCTGTGCCAGAGAATGCAGCCTCAAGAAATAGGAATTATGCCTAGAAAAACATAGTCAAAGATGGTCAAATGAGCCCTGGTCAACGCTGGTTTGTTTCTCTGTAATTTCAGCCTACACTTGATTATGAAATTTTTGTCCATCTATGCCACAAGTGGGAGAGAGAGAGACTGCCCAAGCTGTACAAACCAATCAAGAGAAGAGAGAGAAGAATGATGTGATGAATGATGTCCAAATGATGATAGAGGTCACTCCTATTTATACAATTCGTTGAGGGTGAGAAGACACATCCTTTGGGTTTCTTGAGCGTACATTCCACTGAGGCCAACCTTGAAAATTTGTGCATGAGAGAGAATAAATTCAAAATTCCACTTTTGCTTGTCATAATGAGATGATCTTTATATCAAAATTGAACCTCTTGAAAAGAGAAATCCAATGCAATAATCATCTCCATCATATGAGTTGTCCTAAGGTGGAATTTGGCCCTAGTTTCGAATTTTAACACTCCCTCTCAACTAGGGATCCACCTGCCAATCCATCTGTCATCATGTACCATCTGTGTCATCACGCATTTTCTCTGCCCTACTCTGCTAAACCATGAAGTAATAATAAAGAAGTGACCGAGAGTGAATCATAAGACTTTACCACTCTTACTGAGAAAAGTCAGTCCTTGATCCCATATCAAGTTGTTGAACATCATACATCCTAGTCATAGGGAGTAGGACAGTACACGATGTGTCCATCGGTAGTGCTATGGTCCCTAACCACTTTTTCCAACTCATTAGCTAGATGAGAGGTACTTCCCATGAGTCCCAAACTCCATTGGTAGGATGTGTGCTGGGGCATCAACAAGAAAAGGTGAACCACTCATCCTATGCATATGACAATCATAGGGGAAGTTGAACCACTCAACCTACATACATGTGTCCTCAATCATAAGGGAAGATGAACCACTCACCCTATACACATGTCAACCATCATGGGGTATCATAGGGGAAGGTGAACCACTCACCCTGTACCTAGCACACCACTAGGGGAAGGTGAACCACTCACCCTATGGTCGCTCATAGCTCTGAGAAGTAGCCCAAGCCCCCAGGAGCTCCAAGAGCTCAATGTCCAACTCATATGAGATCCTCATAGGAGGGTCTTTCCATGACTCCAAGTCTCTCTCGAAAGGTTAAGAATTTGACCTTCCCTTAAAGGGCTGAATGGGTCCAAGAGACCTAGAGGGCTCAATAAACAGTGTTGAGTGAGTGTCTCTTAGAGGAGGACCGTGATCACACGTTAGAAATGGAGTGAGGTCCTAGACCCTGATGACACACTAGGCATTGTGGAGCGAGTTTAGCATCCGGGCCTTGATCACACACCAAAAGGGTAGAGTGATGTTGTTAATTTAGATAACAATGGTATGTTCTATGCTTTAGCACAATTTACTTCAATGTTCCTTTTTAGCCCAATGACAATTTCCAATTATCTCCAGTATCAATCACATTAACTTAATCACATTGACAATAAATGTAGATAGAACATAAAAACATGTGCAAAAGACAAGCCAAGACAAAAAAAAAAAAAATTTGGCAGATTCCAAGGAAAAAACCCAATGTGGGGAAAGCCCTTTGATCAAATCTTCTTATTATTATTCAATAGTTCAGTAGAGAGAGAGAGAGAGTACATAGATCAAATTTACTTGCCCAATACACAGTCAAAACAACTCTGTCAAAACAACAATCAACGACATCCCTAACTAGAAGTCAATGTTGATCAAATTAGCAACAAAACTTCCTCCAAGCAGCTTGGTCAACAACAGTCGAATTTGGCCTTCAAGAAGGGTCAAATTCAACCCAAAACAGGCCACCAAGCCATAGTCAAACTTTAGTCAATGTTGTGGTCAAACGTTTTTGTGTTCAACACAAATCAAACTGCTCCAAATGCCTCGATTTTTGTGCCAGAGAATGCAGCCTCAAGAAATCAAACTTTGCCCAGAAAAGCGTTGTTGAAGATGGTCAAATGAGCCCTAGTCAACGTTGGTTTGTTTCTCTGTAATTTTGGCATGCACTTGATTCTGAAAATTTCGTCATTCTATGCCACACATGGGGGAGAGAGACACTACCCAAGCTATATGAACCAATCAAGAGAAGAGAGAGAAGAATGATGTGATGAGTGATGTCCAAATGAGGAAAGAGGTCACTTCTATTTATACAAGTCGTTGAGGTTGAGGAGACACATTCATTGGGCTTCTTGAGCCTACATTTGACTGAGGCCAACCTTGACAATTTGTCCATGAGAGAGAATAAATTCAAAATTCCACTTCTTTTTGTTAGAATGAGATGATCTTTATATCAACATGGGACTTCTCGAAAAGAGGAAGCCAATGCAATAATCATCTCCATTATATGAGTTGTCTTAAGGTGGAATTTGGCCCTAGTTTCCAATTATAACACTCCCTCTCAATTAGGGAGAATTCCACCTGCCAATCCATCCATCATCATCATGCCATCTTTTCATCATGTACCACTATTGTCATCATTGCTCTGCTTTGTTGAACCATGAAGTAATAATGAAGCAGTGATCGAGAGTGAGTCACAAGACCTTGCCACTCTCCATTGATAAAAGTGAGTCCTTGATCCCAAATCAAGTTGTTCAACACCATGCATGCTAGTCATAGGGAGTACGACAGTACACGATGCGTTCATCAGTAGTGCTATGGTCCCTAACCACTTTTCCCAACTCATTGGCTAGATGAGAGGTACTTCCCATGAGTCCCAGGCTCCATGGGTAGGATGTGTGTTGGGGCATCGACAGGAGAAGGTGAACCACTCATCCTGCTCATATGACATAAAAGAAGGTGAACCATTCATCTTATGCATATGGCAGTCGTAGGGGAAGGTGAACCACTTACCCTACATACATGTGTCTGCAATCATAGGGGATGATGAACCACTCACCCTACACGCATGTCAACCATCATGGGGTATCATAAGGGAAGGTAAACGACTCACCCTGTATCTAGCGCACCACTAGGGGAAGGTGAACCACTCACCCTATGGTCGCTCATAGCTCCAAGAAGTACCCCAAGACCCCACAAGCTCCCAGAGCTCGGTGTCCAACTCATACGGGACCCTCATAGGAGGGTCTTTCCATGACTCCAAGTCTCTCTCGGAAGGTTAAGAATTTGACCTTCCTCGAAGGCTTCGTGAGAATGTTTGCATCCTTCTCATCCATCCTGATGTGTTGGATCCTTATTGCTCCTCATTGTACCATATCCTGAATAAAGTGGTACTTGATATCAATGTGCTTGGAGCAGTTGTGGAACATGGGATTCTCTAATAGGTGAATCCCACTCAGGTTGTCGCAAAGGATCTCAGTGGTATCTAGCACGTGCTCAAATAGCTCACTGAAGAGCTTCCTCAACCAAACAACTTCATAATAGGCCATACTCGCAACAATGTATTCGGCCTCGGCATTGCTTAAAGCAATTGATTTATGCTTCCTATTCATCCAAGGTATTGAAGCAGACCCCAAAGAGACGTAGCACCTAGACGCGCTCCTACGATCCACAACACTGCCAGCCCAATCAACATCTGAATATCCATGTAGCCTCAAGTTTCAGACAGTATATCTTAGTCCATAGTGGATTGTGCCCTTGGAGATGTCTCAAGAGATTCTTAGCAACAATCCAATGAATGTGATGAGGCTCGACCATAAATTGACTCAACGTGTTGAAGCATATGTTAGGATGGGAGTTTACCAAGAACATCAGGGCCCCCACAAGTTGACGATACTCGGAAGTGTTCACTAATCCGGGCCCAACAACACTTCCACATAGCTTCTTGAATTTGAGTTCCATCGGAGTAGATACGGACTTGCAGTCCACCATCCCACATCTCTCAGGTAGCTTCACAATATATTTTTTTTGAGAAAAGAAAATCTCACTTGGTTTTTGCCAGACCTCCAATCCTAGGAAATAATGCATCAGTCTTGAGTCCTTCATGTTGAATTCGAAAGCCAACTCCCTCTTGCATTGATGAATGAGAGGGTCATCACCTATTAGAAGGAGATCATCCACATAAAGGACCAAAATGAGAGGCTTGTCTTTTTCAACTTTAAAATATAGGTTCGGGTCAGCATTTCTCCTTGTAAATCCCAGCTTCGTAAGATAGCTATCAATCCTCTCATACCAAACCCTCCAGGCTTGCTTCAGTGCATAGAAGACTTTCTTCAACATGCATACATGTGTCTTACGATCTTGAACTTCGAACTCCTCGAGTAGTTCTACATAGACTTCCTCCTTAAGTGAGCTATGCAAGAAGGCAATTTTGACATCCATTTTGTGTAGGCTCCATCCTTGCGAGGAAACAAGGGCTATGATTGAACGGAAGGTGGTATATCGAGCAACTGGTGCAAATATCTCATCGTAATCTACTCCTTCCTTTGGAGAGAAGCCTTGAGCAACAAATCTGGCCTTGGACTTTTTAGCACTCCCATCAGCTCCATGTTTGTTCTTGTAGAGCTATTTTGAAGCGACCACTGACTTGTACTTGGGTCTAGGAACCACATCCCAGACATCATTCTTCATGATCGACTCATATTCCTCGTTCATTGCATCCTTCCAAACTTGGTGTTTCACGACTTCTTTGAATGTACGTGTCTCATATTCTACGATGGTACTCATGGCAACTAAGTACCCATGGTACTTGTTCGCCTTCTTGCTTTCACGAAATGTCCCCCTTGGTGCGATATGTCTCTCGGCATCCTCAAGAGTATCCTTAAGCCATAATGGTTTTTTTTTTTTTAAATAGAGGAGGTGGATTAATGGGATCCATCAGACCTTCCACATCGGGCATTGGGTCATTTGTTGGAGGTTCATCCTACTTTCCTGCATCATCAACATTGTCCTTCCTAGGGATAGGAAGATCTTGGACTTTCCTAAGGGCAGAATCTTCATTAAAAGTGACATCATGACTTATTTCCACTTCCCTTTGACCATGCATATAGATTCTATATGCCTTCGAAGTTTTACTGTAGCCCACAAAAGTTCCTTTCTTCTTAGATGCATCTAGCTTGTTTCTTTTGTCTTTCAACACATGAAAATATATGGGACAACCAAAAATTCTAAAATGAGAAACATTAGGTTTCTTACTGGTGAAAACTTCTTCGGGTGTCTTGCATTCCAATGCTTGATGTGAGCATCTATTTTGAACATACACAACGGTGTTGGCAGCTTTTACCCATAAGAACTTTGGTAGACCTTGGTCATGAAGCATGGCATGGGAGGCTTCTATGATAGTTCGATTCTTCCTTTTGGCAACAACATTTTGTTCAGGAGTATATGCAGTGGTGGTCTCCCTCTTAACGCCAACTTATCTACAATAGTCATTGAATTCATTTGACTCATATTCAATACCATTATCGGTGCTCAATATTTTGATCTTCTTCCCTATTTGATTCTCAACCAAGGCTTTGAAAGAGCATAACCATTTGAACACTTTGTCCTTTTCCTTTAAGAAATAGATCCATGTTTTGCGAAAGAAGTCATCCACAAAAATTTCGTAGTACAAATAAAAACCCAAAGATGTCACGGGCAACATACCTGACAGATCAGAATGGACCAATTGTAGAATATTGGTAGTTTGACTTTGAGTTGAGGCAAAGGGTCTCCTTGTATGTTTTCAGTTGCACAACCCTAACACACTCCTTCATGATCTAAGTTGAATTCAGGCATACCTGTGACCATCTTCCTTCTACCAAATTTTGAATAGAATCAACAATAATTTTCTTTGCTTTAACCTCACCTTTCTTCTACTTTGTGCAGATGCATTTGAAGAAGGCTCCACTACTCTTCCTTTGAGATAGTCCATGGCATCATTTTCTTCCAAAGTCAAATCTAGAGACATCTTCCATGCATGATAGTCGGATTTGTCCTTAGGCTTGTCCTCAAATTTGAAGTAAGACGTAGTCGTCATTAGGACTAGTTCCAAGGTTTAGTCCAACAACTTCCCTTAGTGATTGATTTTCCTCACTCTTTCTTGGGCTGTGTCTTCACCTGAGCTCTAATTCCATGTTAATTTTAGATAACAATGGTATGTTTTATGCTTTAGCACAATTTACTTCAATGTTCCTTATCAACCCAATGACATTTTCCAATTATTTCTAGTAGCAATCACATTGACAGTGAATGTAGATTGAACATAAAAACATGTGCATAAGACAAGACAAGACAAGACAAGAGGACACAAGATTTAACATTGACAATAAATGCAGATAGAACATAAAAACATGTGTAGAAGACAAGCCAAGACAAGAGGACACAAGATTTGGCGGATGCCTGGGAAAAACCCCTTTGTAGGGAAAACCCTTTGATCAAATCTTCTTATTATTATTCAATAGTTCGATAGAGAGAGAGTACATAGATCAAATTTACTTGCCCAATACATATTCAAAACAACTCTGTCAAAACAATAGTCAACTGTAGCCCTACCTTGAAAGTCAACATTCGTCAAATTAGCAACAAAACTTCCTCCAAGCAGCTCGGTCAACAACAATCCAATTCGACCTTCAAGAAGGGTCAAAGTCAACCCAAAACAGTGCACCAAGCCTCAATCAAACTTCAGTCAACGCTACTGTCAAACAATGTTGTGGTCAACGCAACTCAAACTACCCAAAATGCCTCGGTTTTTGTGCCATAGAATGTGGCCTCAAGAAATCAGAATTTTGCCTAGAAAAACACTGTCAAAGATGGTCAAACGAGCCCTGGTCAATTTCTCTATAATTTTGCCATGCACTTGATTCTGAAAATTTTGTCCTTCTATGCCACACGTGGGGGAGAGAGAGACTGTCGAAGCTGTACGAGCCAATCAAAAAAAGAGAGAGAAGAACGATGTGATGAGTGATGTCGAAATGAGGAGAGAGGTCACTCCTATTTATAGTATATACAATTCGTTGAGGCTGAGGAGACATCCATTGGGCTTCTTGAGCCTACATTTGACTGAGGCCGACCTTGACAATTTGTGCATGAGAGAGAATAAATTCAAAATTCCACATCTGCTTGTCAGAATGAGATTCTCTTTATATCAAAATTGGACCTCTCGAAAAAAGGAATCCAGTGCAATAATCGTCTCCATCATATGATCTATCCTAAGGTGGAATTTGGCACTATTTTCCAATTTTAACAGAGGTTCTGGACCTTGATCATACACTAGATAGCATGGAGTGAGGTTCGGTTTAGCATCTAGACCCGATCACCAACCATGTAGTGGTTGAGTGAGGTCTTAGCCGAGAGTGCTCATCAGGAAGGGTGAGCGATTTCTTACTAGTTGAGGGTCCTATCATTTTGGCCTAGGTAGTGGCCATGGGATTCGAGCACCGATCACTCCAAAGGAGTGAGTCCTGATATGTTGATGATATTGCCATGGGTTTGATACCTCCCTGAATATGCCGGTTAGCAAATGCTGATGATAGATGATGATGTTGGTAATGATGGTTAACCTTTTACTTGGAGAAATTTGTTCAATTTGAGAACATTTATGATAGTGATTATGAGTACATCCCTAGTTAAGAGGGAGTGTTGATTTGCAACTATGGTTGGTCTTCATATTGTACATTTGATCGCTTGATGTGATTTTATTTATATTTGTAAAGGATATTTATAAATGCTTGACTTAAAGGAAATTTTATTTTGAGTCACAATCCCATTGTGACTTTTAAAAGATGTAAATTTGAATTTTTTAAATGAAATTCTTGGCTCCAAAAGTGACAAGTTGGCTTCCCTCCAAGTCAAGTCGGCCTTGACCAGAGACATGTCCATTCACCTAGATATACCACCATATAAAGGCAGCTTGAGCTCCTCATTTGGGCAATTTGCATTCCTCTCAAGACATTTTTTGTGCAAGTGAGTGAAGGACGAGAACAAAGAAGGATGAAGAAGGCTAGATTTTCTCTCTCCTATCTCTCTCCAACAAAGCGCATGTGTGAAGGAATCTCTCTCTCTCTCTTTGTGATTCACTGTTTTTAGGGCAATTGTTTCTTGGGGGCTGAAATTTTTTAGGTTACTAGGGCAACTATGACAGGGCCAAAATTTAGGGAAATTGGCTATTCCAGGAGGGTCGAAATTATGAAAGTGTAGGATCAAGAGCAAAGTGCATGATCAGTTTGGGTGGCTTCGCTTGGAGGAGAAGACCAAGTTTGACCATAGGTCTAGATGTGTCTCTTATTGAACAAGAAGAATTTCTCTATTGAAAAGGTTGTTGGGTTTTTCCCTATAGTGGGTTTTCCCAGGGTAAATCTTGTCTCTCTTTTGTGCATTGTGATCTCTATTGTTCTACTGTTCTTTATTGTTGAATTTTTGTATTATAATTGCTGAATGATATATTGGAACAAGTTAAAGTAAGATCTGCATCAAAAGTAATTATCAAAATTTCAGAAATATTGTGCTAACCCTAATTACACTAGAGAATCAACAAGGCCCACATGTGTTCTTTTGTTTCATGGGTTAAAATCCCATCCTTTGCCTTTTGACCATACCTGCGGCCATGGGTGGGTTACTTAGCATATTGGGCAAAAAAGTGGCTTTGTCTTTTATATTTTGAAGTCTTAGCACTTGTGTAAATAGGAGTGAGCTAGTCTCTCCCTATCATCACACTTGGGATTTTTGATATCTCTTCTTGAGAATTTCAAACCTACAATTTGAGGATAAATTTGGATGAGTTTGATGAATTTTGATGTTTGGTTAATTTGCTCTCCCTTGGAGCTTCTTGTTGGCATGTTGATGGATGGATATGTTCTTCATTGTCTTGTAAGTGTTATTTAATGTTATATTTTTGATCTTGATTAATGTCTAATGCATGCAATATTTTCTCATGGTTATTGATGTGTCCTAATTGAGTCTATGCAGAAGTATTTGTCTCAGCTAATAACAATAACTTTATTAGATAAAAAGATAGTGGCAAACATAGAATACCTATGGTCCGAGGGAAAAAAAGTTCACTGACATTAAATGATTTGTATAAATTCATTAAGGAAAAGAAAGGATAACACTCATCATGTAAAGCGATGGTTTAGAGACATTCATAGAATATTCTACGAACACATTCCAACCCTTGATACGGTCAAAATCATACGCATCCACCATGTTGAGGCTCCTTTGTAGCCTATTTCACACATAATTGATGAGATGGATCACTTTTGGAGGGTTTGTAGCACAACTTGTGAAAATTCCTTGAATGCAATAATTGGACATTTATCTTCTGACTATTAGTAGTTTATTTGTCTTCTGAATTATGATTAATCCATAATGATATATTCACTATTGCATTCTTCACAATAAAACATTGTGAAATATAAAAACTGGAACTGAGAAAATATGCGCACACACAAAAATATAACACTGTTGTTTTTGGACAATTGTCCCTAGAAAAACCCTAAAGGGAAAACCAGTTTAGCAGATCAGGGTTTTATATTATTCTAGAACAATTCAAGAGTACAATGATCTGCTTGTCAATTTGGCAAAACTCCAACAATCTCTACTAGAAAAATAATTTGGAAGACACCCTTGTCTCCCTCTACAATCGAACTAGCCTCTCGTAGCCACTCAGACCTCCTGGAATTCGTACTTCTCGCTAGAATGCACATATCTGGCTGAGGAGAAATCTCATAGCCTAGAATCACCTCCAAAAAATTCATCTTGCCAACCTCAACCTTTGAAACACACTCGCTCTACCTCCAAGACACTGATCTAGCAATTAGCAACTGAAACGTGTCTCTTGTGGCAACTAGCGTTGGGAATTTCTTGCTACTGGCATTAGTTGTAGGGGCCTCTTCTGCAGATGTATTCATCCTCCTCTTCTTGTCTCCCAAACACTAGAAAATACTAAGGAAAATTCCTCTAGACTTTTGGTCTCGAATCTCTGCTAAAACCCTGTGTTGATGCTTTCCCTAGCTTCAACTACGCCCTTGTTGAATACTTGCAACTGGTTAGTCAAACCGCTCAACTCATACGCTGTATCTTATCCAATCCCTTCAATTTGCTCTTATAACCTCTAATTGGAGTCTCAACGACCATGATTACATCTCAACTGATGGCTAAAATCAATTTGACTTGATCAATAGAAACCTCTAGAGCAAAATCGAACTTTCTTAATTAATTCCTTTTAATTAACCAATTTTCCTAAGTTAGACTTAGGAAATATTTTAATTATGGCTAATTAATTTAATTAAGGCTTCTTCAAGTCTTTTCTCACAAAACCTTTTATGGGTTTTGGAGATCTCGTGTTCCTTAGCCTCTTAGACACACTCTGAGACTAGAACACTTGTCCGCTGCTGCCATATCCAAAAACTAACACTTGTGAGGGTCCTTTCTTCATGGAAAACTTTGAGAAGGCCATACTTGTTGTTTTTGAAGGTTTATGGGCGAATACACTTAGTGAGTATTAATTTATCATTTGTTGGACCCTGACATAGTCAAAATCATAATTCGTCATGTTCTCCTTGTGTTATTTTTGGGGATGATTCCTAACCAACTTTGTTATTTTATCATTGTTGAATTTCCACGTGGAGTTAGTTAAGGTGAGAACATTATTATATTATTTTCTTTTCAGAGGATGATTGTTTCATTATGTGTGCTAGGAGAATAAAGTGGATCCTAACTACTTCTGGTAAGATTTTAGTTGAGGAGGTTAGAAATGTATATTTTATTGTATTCATTGAAGAACTAAAGGAAAAAAAATTCTTCTTTTGTTGTGAAAGGACTTGGATTCAAACATATATAATTATTTTCTCTCTTCCTCATTTGTATGGTTGGCTTTTGGAGAAATCCCTTGATCGTGACTCTCATGTTCATGATCATTGTTGGTGGTATTCACACTCTTTTCTTATTTTACACATAAATCAACACATGAGGAGTACAAATTTCCCATTCATGGCTCCTCCAACGACACCTCCCCTTCTACTCTATTTAGTAGCACCTTTTCCAATGCACATTTTTGTAATGTTCTTTGTCTCATTTAGTTCTCTTGAATGCAATCAATCACATGCTAGTCATCCACGCGGTCATTCACAACATACTCATACTCATAGTTGGCTTACCCCACATCAGTTTGAGAAATGTCTTAGTTGGCTAGTCACATGATATCACACTTTGCTTATTTTCTCTTTATGTACACACTCCTTAACCACCTCATTAGGCTAGAGATACTTGACTATTAATTTTATTTTAGAACTGCTAATCATCACTTCACCTTATGTTATATCTTCTTCCTTCACAGTGCACACCTTCTTGTCTTCTCAACTTTTCCTTTTCAACCCTTAATGCTAGGGCATAAGCCTCTCGAATTCACCCCCTATACCAATTTCCTTTCAAATGGATAGATTAAAACCATTCACAAATTTAACAACTATCTTCTCACCAATATTTTACAATACCAACCATCATGGAAACTTCGTAAAATCTTTGCAGTATATTATTTAGCAGATCTCCTCTTCGGCTTTATTCTACAGTATATTATTCTGCATATCTCCTCTTCGGATTTTATTCTCTCTAATGTGCTACACATGGTAAAAAGGTGATCTAAAGACTAGTGTTGTAAGAAAGGCAATGAAAGAGAGAAGACCATCTCTTTTGCTTGAAACTGAGGGAGGACAAGGCTAATAAGAGCTAGTATGGTGTTCGATTGAGGGCTAGTGTAATATTTCTAATGAGAAAATTTAGTGGTTAAATCAAAGAAACACGTATGAAAGAAAATCGAACCAAAAACACAACATGCATCAGTTACACCAGAAGAAATGCCCAAAAGAACTTAGCCATTTTATTAATCTTATCATTGGAGTACATATGAGATAGAACAAATGCACTTGCGCTTTGCTATAGCAAGCATGCGAAACGCAGGTGTGAGAAATAACTCCTCAAGTGCTGGAATGTTGGTCTATCCAAGGGCTGTGCAGAACCAGTGAATTTTGTTGCTCTGGCTGAAGTACGACAGGTGTTTGGGACAACAAAATACTCAAAAAATCCTGTAAATTAAACTAGGGCCTCCCCACAACAAACCCACAAAAACCTAGAAAGGGCTTGACCTCCTTCCAACCACCCCGGAACAACCCCAAATACTGCAAGTTTCTCCTCTTACTAGCTATTCGCACCTCTAGAAATCCAACTGCAAGTGATGCCTAAAACACTAAGAAATTCCTCCACAAATTCACCTTATGTCTCCTTCTGAATTCCAGTTCCTAACTCTTAGTCTTTCCTCACACACAATGCTCATCTCCTCAATGACTAAGCAGACCCTGCCAGTCTACCCCTGTGCATGCCCAGAAATGGAAAATTCAACCTAAAGAATAGCCTCCAAACCAGCCCTGTAAAACACCAGGAATCTTTAGCAAAACCTCAAGGAAATATGTCCCCAAAAGCCCAAATTCTGGTCTGCTCTAAAACTAACTCTCCCAAGGAATGTGTGTTCCTCTTCTACACACAGTCTGCTCCAATTAGTGGCTGAATATACCTGCAATTCCTCCCGGAACAGCTCTGAGATGTGATGATAATCTCCCCTAGAGTGGCACTTGGAGTCCACTGAAGATGGAGTTGAGATTTCCGCTTGGAAACCTCGTGTGTTGATTAGCACTGTGTAAACTTGGCTCAAAAGCTCAAGCATACAAGTGGGCTTGATTCCAAAATTATAAAAATACCCAAAATGAGGAACTTCACCTCCATTTAACTTTGTTGCCTCCTTTCTCCTCCATGTGGGTCCCTCAAGTCGAATTCCCTCCTCTCTCTTCCCCAAGTCGAACCTCTCCTGAGGGGTTTGAACTCCTTTTTTGGATTGGTCCCCACATCCCAACTCTTTCTTATTTTATCTTTCTTCTAATGTTTGGGGAGCCCTTTTCCTTCAAAATTCAAGTGGGCCCTCCTAACCCACTTTTCCTAAGTCAAATGCCAAAATGTCAAAATTGTGCAAAAATGTATTTACTTAGCAAAATTTGCTAAGTGGGGACATTACAGTGTTCCTTGCCCAGATGTTGCTTGTCCCCAAGCAATTGTAGTTATGGATGTTGAAGTACTTGTTTTCCTTCCCAAGTGGCATCCTCCTTAGGTAGGTCCTTCCATTTCACCAAAAATTCCCGAATAATTCGGCTCCTGAATTTCCTCTCTCTCATCTCCAAGATGGTCTCCAGTACCAAAACCAAATTCCCCTCATCATCTAAGTGCGACAACTCAACAGTAGTTGTCACCTATTGTCCCAAGGCCCTTTTTAGGCATGCGACATGAAACACATTGTGCACCTTACTCCCTGGTGGGGGCTCCAACTCATATGCTACTTCTCCCACTCATCTAGTCACCCTGTGTGAAAATTCAGAAACCCATAATCCTACTGCAACAACTGGTAATGTTTCTTCTATTTGTTAAATTAATCAAACAAATTATTTGCACTTTCCCTCAACAAATATCAAAACATATACACTGCAGCCTTCAAAAAATAAATACTGTGGAAGAAATAAAAGCACTGGAAGAATAGATGCACACACACAATATTACACCATTATTTTTCGACCAATGTCTCGGGAAAACCCAACTTGGGAAAATCGGTGCAGCAGCTGAGGGTTTCATTATTATGCTGTAGTAAATCTGAGTACATATCTATGGAAGCTCAAATCTAGCTTTCCATAAATAGAAAATGACTGACAAAAGTCTAGTGAGAAATATCTCACTTCCACCTGTGATCTGACACTGTGCTTAGCTTAAGATGAGATGCCACTTGTTCCCTCTGTGTCAACCTACGCAGATCTGTGTTAGCTTGCTGGGACCAACGTCTGTCTCACTCTGTTGATCAGTTGCTGCTCTGGAAACTCGATCTTCTGGCCTCTGTTCTCCCACTCTGGCTCCTGCCTTTGAATCTCGAATTCTCCTCAACAAATATGGATCTCCCTCTGAAGCTTTGCTCTGCCTCTCTGCACTGCGTCAGCGTCTCTATGGAGTACGCTTTATCTCTGCTATGCACTCACCAGACTGGAAAAGCTTCCTTCCGGCCTTACTATCCCTACCCCTCTCTCATTGCTTCGAAACTACTGAATCTCCTCCGACAACTAAATGTTGCTACTCTAGAGATCAAATTCCTTGTGTCTCAAGTGTGTCGTCCAACCTCCATCGAATTTATTCTTATAATCTCTCGTTGAGTCTTCAACAGCCAAGATTAAAACATAATTGATGGCTAAGATTAACTGGAGCTCAATGCATGTCTTCTTCTAGAAGATTTCACCATGACTTAATTAATACCCTTTAATTAATCAGTTTTCCTAAGTTTAGACTTAGGCACCTTTAAAAAAAGATTAATTGATTTAATTAAGTCGTCTCCTAGAGCAATTTCCAGAAATGATTTATGGGTTTTGGAGAATACATGTATTCTAGCCTCTCCATCAAATTTCGTGGCTAGACACAATCAATGCTACAAAAATCAACACTCCCTCTTAGCAAGGAATGTGTTTCTAGCATTGCAACCCACTGAAGCAACACCCTGTCTCTGTAACACCTCATGTTACATTGTTGATGTTTGGGTACCGCTGCCCACCAACTACTGCGTAACTCTGATAAACATTGCATCTGTGTTGTTGATGGCTCTGCTGAACTGCTGGAAACATTGCATTTGCACTGCAACTCCATATACATCTACTGCGGCAACAACTGCGACGGAAAAACATCCAAAATACTAAACCAACTTTGGTCAGTATGATTCATTTGTCACCTGAGTCCTGATTGCTGCTAGACTCTGCACTGTCACTAAAGCCTTTGCACTGCTACTGACTCTGCTCTATGCCAACTACACTGTTGCCAACTCTGCACTGCGCTGCCCAACATCTGACCTGCTACTAGCTATTGCATCTGTCACACTGGCACTTGACTGCACCAACTATCATTGATCCATCTCGCTACTATATGTTTTGGGCTCTTGTAGCGAGGTATTGATTCATGAGGTGGACCTCCTCAAGAATCTTGCCCATGTTGTAGCTCTCTGGGCTACAAAACCAAATCACCCCACCTCACTCTTGGAGGTATCTAGGTGATCATGAAAAACTATTACTCCAATTTGGAGGACAACTTGTCAATCTCCGTGGATGTAGCCTGCTGATCGTGCTTCTCCTCCTTGTCCTTCTTTTTGAGAGGACATTAAGTGTTGTAGTGGTCAACCTCACCACATTTGAAGCATTTCACCTTGGAAATGTCCCTCCTCCTGCGTTGCTCCTGTTGCCCCTTTGATGCGAGGGCAACATCCTCCTCTTCCTTTGCTTGCTTCGTCCCACTAATGGTGCTCTTCACCAAATCACACCTCATCTCCTCCTACTGTAGATCAGTGCACATACGATCCCAATCTGGCAGTTTTTCTCTGCCTAGTATACTCTAGACGAAAACTTGCCATTCTTCGGAAATGTTGTTTAGAGATAATCACACCAATTTTGTAGGTTGGGGCGTTGACCCTACTAAATGCAGCTGGTCCCAGACATCTTGAAGCCTAGTAAGGAAGAGGTCTATACGCTCCCCTTTCTTCATCCTCGTGCATCTCAACTTCTCCTCAAGATACATCTTCCGTTGCTCGGAAGATCCTTCATACAACGTAGCAAGTGCCTCCTACATCTGTCGGGCAGTATCTTTGTTAGCTATGTGAGATACCAAGTGATCTCGAACCCCATCCAGGATCAGCGTCTTTGCTTTCGCCATCTCCTTGTAGGCCTTAAGCGGATCAGCATCTGCGAGTACAACTACCACTCCATTGATATAATCTTTAAGATCGTATTCATCTAGAAGATAAGAAATTCTTTCCTTCTATATCACATAGTTCGAGGCTCCCTCCAACCAATCATGATCTCTCAATCCTGCTAATGTCATCTCTCTAAAAATGTCAAATTCCTCCTCTTCTCCTTTGCACAGCTGCTGCCCAGCTATTCGCACTCCCTTCTGGAGTGAGAAACTCCACACTCAACTACTACTACTCTACTAGGAAAATTCTAACTTCTGTGCTAGAAGTCCCCTGAGTAAAGAAATCTCTCAACGTGTGCTCTTCCTTCCTCCTGACGCTATTTTCATTGACAAACTGCTGCAAAATCTGCATCCCAGTTGAAGATCTGCTCTGCAAGGAAAATACTATTGCTCCCTTCCACCTCTGGTAAGCTTCAATCTAGAAAATTTAATTTCTTTGTTGACTCACTTAGGAAACAAATAGACCTTTCCTCAAAACTTGACCCTCTTGGCCCAAGGATTGTGCTACCTCTGGGGTTACAAATTGTTGCCTACGCAAAAATTCGAACCTCCTCTTTTGTTGTTGATCTCTCCGGCTTACGATTTGTGCTCTGATACCATGTGAAAATTTGGAAACCCCGAATCCTACTATAGCAACTGATAATGTTTCTTCTATTTGTTAAATTAATCAAACAAATTATTTGCAGTATCCTACAACAAATATCGAAAGATATACACTGCAGCTTTCACAAAATAAACTTTGCGGAAGAAATAAAAACACTGGAAGAATAGATGCGCACACATAATATTACACCGTTATTTTTGGACCAATGTCCCCAGAAAAACCTAATTTGGGAAAACCAGTGCAACAGTTGAGGGTTTTATTATTATGTTGTAGTAAATCTGAGTACAAATCTATGGAAGCTCAAATCTAGCTTTCCATACAGAGAAAATGACTGACAAAAGTTTAGTGAGAAATATCTCACTTCCACTGGTGATCCGGCACTGACCTTAGCTCAAGAGTTGCTGCCTTTTGTATCAACGTGCTGGGACCAGCGTCTCCCTCATTGTTTATCAACCGATTCTCTGGAAACTCGATCTTTTGGCCTCTAGTCTCCCACTCTGGTTCCTGCCTCTGAATCTCGACTTCTCCTCAACAAATACGAACTCATTCTAAAGCTTTGCGCTGCCTCTATGTACTGCGACAACCTCTCTGTGGATGACGTTGACTCTCTGCTATGCACTTACCAGACTAGAAAAAATTCCTTCCTACCTTACTATCCCTACCCCTCTCTCACTGTTTTGAAACTATTGAATCACCTCGAACAACTGAATGTTGCTACTCTGGAGATCGATTTCCCTGCGAAATTGATTTCCTGGTGTTGTGTGTCCTCCAACCGCCATTGAATTTCTTCTTATAATCTCTCGTTGATGATTCAACGGCCAAGATTAAAACATAATTGATGACTAATATTAACTAGAACTCGATCCATGTCTTCTTCTAGAAGATTTCACCATGACTTAATTAATACCCTTTAATTAATCAATGTTCCTAAGTTTAGACTTAGGCACCATTAAAAAAAAGATTAATTATTTTAATTAAGTCAACTCTAGGTGGAATTTCCGTAAAAGATTTCTGGGTTTTGGAGAATACATGTATTCTAGCCTCTCCACCAAATTTCGTGGCTAGAACACAACCGATGCTACAAAAATCACCACCCTGTACATCCCATAGAAGCGTGGTTTGAGCTTCTCAGCTACCTTTTGCTTCAAAGTGGATTGTCTATACAGTTGGAGCCTAAGAAAAACCAAATCCCCAACCTCAAAGTGCCTCTCAATCTTGTGCCTGTCAGTGTATATCTTCTATTGCTTTTGAACGGTCTATAAGTTGTCCTTGAGAGCTCTAAAGATGTCTTGGCTCTCATGGATCTAATCTTTGGCCCTTGGAGCTTAGCTATCTCCAAAAATCATGTCAGCAAAAGTCAAAGCATCGTAACCATATAAAGCACGGAAGGGAGACGTACCAATAGACAAATGATAGGTGTTGTTGTAGCAATACTCCCCAAGGTGTAGCCACTTCACCCACGTGCAATGCTTCACATAGTTATGCAAGTACCCCTCCAACCACTTGTTCACAATCTCGGTCTTCCCATTGGTCTAGGAGTGATAGCTTGTATTGGGTGAGAGCTCGGTCCCAACCAACTGGAACAACTCTTGCCAAAACGCCCCCATAAACTGACTATCTCGATCATTGACAATGGTCTTCAGAAAACCATGCAGCTTAAAGGTCTCTCTGAAGTCAGTTATGCCACCTATGATGCAGAAGATTTGGCTAGAATGGTGAAGAAATGGGCAAACTTGGTCAGCCTGTCTAGCACAACATAAATGCAATCACGTCCCTATACCAAGGGTAGCCCTTATTCCTCTGACAGACGTCACACTCTTACACATGCCTCAAAACATCTCCCTTGAGGCCCCTCCACGTGAAACGCTCCCTAATGGCTCTGTAAGTCTTAAGGAACCCCTGATGACCTTCTAGTGGAGAGTCATGCTTAGCTTGCATGATCTTCTCCCTCAACTGGGAGCCCGACACCAAATAAATCTGGTCCTTGTAGGGGTTCTTGGAGTACTCCACCAGTAACTGCACCCTCCAGTCTTGGGCAATGCTCATGAGTGAAAGTGTAGCAAGCCTCATGGATAATGCATCAACTACGATATTTCTGCCTACCCTTGACATACTCTATCAAAGTCGTATGCCTGAATCTTGCTGACCCATTTTTGTAGTCTCTCCTGCAACTACTTTTGCTCCAAGAAGAGCTAGAAATTGTTGTGGTCATTCTTCACTTTAAACTTGTTGCCCACCAAGTACCGCCGAAAAATGGCCATTGCATGCATGATGGCCAACATCTCCTTGCCATAAATGGAGTATAACCTCTCATGTGCCTGCAGCTTCCGACTCTTGAAAGCAATGGGATACTCACCCTACATCAAAACTGCTCCAATGCCCTATTCAGAGGCATCACACTCCAAGATGAATGGCTGTGAAAAATATGGCAAGGCTAAAACTGGACAACTTCTCATGACTTCCTTGAGGCGCTTAAAATCCTCCTACGCTCCTCATGTCCACACATCTGCCCCCTTCTTTGTCAAATCTATCAGGGGTGTTTCCAACTGTGAAAATTCCCTCACAAACCTCCTCTAATAAGCGCAAATGCCCAAGAATCCACGCAACTTCATCACATTCATGGGTGTAGGCCAATCCCAAATGGCCCCAATCTTCTCCTGGTGAACTCGTACTCCATCCCCCCTAGTGATATGGTCAAGATACAACATATCAGTGAGTCCAAACTCGCACTTGGACATCTTGGCATAATGTTGGTGCTCCTCTAGGATACCCAACACCTCTTCCAAGTGTTGTAGGTGCTCCTCCCCTGTCTTACTATAGATCAAGTTATCATCAAAGAAAACCAAGAACACATGGTTCATGCAAGACTGGAAAGTAGTTGGGGCATTGGTTAGCCCAAAGGGCATCACTAATAACTCAAAATGCCCATAATGACACTTGAACGCCATCTTCGGGATATCCTGCTCCCTCAACTGAATCTATTAGTACCTCGAACGCAAGTGTATCATAGAGAAGTACTTGGATCCTCTAAGCTCATCCATCAACTCGTCTATGCGTGGGATTGGGTACCGATTCTTCAAAGTTTTCTTGTTTAGGGCCCTATAGTCAATGCACATGTGGAGGGTCCCTTCCTTTTTTTCACCAGCACCACCGAAGAAGCAAAAGGACTATAACTTGGCCTGATGTGCCCCAACCTTAGCAACTCCTATATGGCTCGCTCAATCTCATCTCGGTAAGCCTTGGGATGTTTGTATGGTGTAGCGATAACTGCATGCACACCCTCCTCAAGCTCATTTGTGTGCTTACACCCATGATGTTATGGGCGACTAGGGGGAATGTCTCCAAAAATTGTTGGGTACTGGTCCATAATCATCTGGATATCAAGATGGGGTGGACGTGTTTATGCGCCTACCTTCGACACCCTGAGCTTCCCAACCCACCCTATATCTCCATGTTGCAAATCTGCCTCAAACCTGTGTGCGGACACTGTCTGAGGCGGGTATGAGTGCATCCCCCTCAGTACTACTAACTTCCTATCTGGCCCTGTGAACTCCATCTTTAGCCTCCTCCAATCCATGGCCACATGCCCTGAAGAGCAGAGCCATTGGACACTCATCACCATGCTGGTATCAGGTACATCAACAACAAAGAAGTGGTCGATCATTGAATAGCGCCCCATTGTTATAGTCATGTTGGGGACATATTAGGTGCACTGCATAGTCTGGTCCCCAAGTATTAAGATTGAAAAGCCCTCAAAAACCTCAGTGTATATGCCCCTTCTCTCCCCCATTGCATCAACAAAATTGTGGGTAGCCCCACTACCCACCCATTATCCACCAAAATTGACACACGTTGGTTGTAGAACCCTGACTACAAATTTCAACCAGACAGGAATCAAAATTTAAAATTTAAATTTGCAGAAGAATACCTGAAATTAGTTGAAGGTGTTTTAGATTGTGGTTGTTCCTGCTGCTTTAGTTACCAAACCGCCCTTTACCTTCCAGCCTATCTGGGGTCTACCTGTACAGTCCCCAAATCCAGAAGACAAGTCTTCTGGCCCCCATGCCCAAAATTCCAAGAACAATCAAGCTCAATCTATGTAATTCTGTTAGAAATTCTTGTCTCTTCCCAAAATCTCCTCTGGTTTCACATAATTCTTCAAAAAAATGAACTCCTCTCCCGAAATGCCTTTCCCACCTTATATAGAATATTTCTCTGCCTCCAAATAGTGACTCCCTATTCGAGGTTCCTCCAGCGAGGGGATAAGGTGATAAAATTTAGCTGAAGTCTAAGCAAGCATCTGCCACCTGCGTTAACGGTTGACAACAAACTCCTTTTAATGTAAAACATTTATACCTTTATTGTATTCATTGTTTACTTAATATAAAGGAATTATGTTCCTTAATATAGACAACTGCAGCTTGGCTGAGATATTTTGTAACGGTTGTTCAAAGCTCCCCCTCTCCTTATAAATAGAGGGAAGAAACACTTAAGAGAGGTTCCCAAATTCTACATTCTAGAGGTCTGAATTTTGATATTGCAAGTTTTGAGCTCTATTTGCGGAGAAAGTGGTTCCACTTTGGTTCAATTTCCTTGTTCATGAGGTACTCGGGCATATACAATTGTTAAATGTGATGGATTGGTGATTTGGAGTCCATCTTCAAAGATTAATGAAGCAATTTTGTTTATTCCAATTGGAGCAATGTGCAGTATGTTTTCTACTTTGCATATCATTTCATGTATGTCTTTCCTCTTCGGAAATTGTGTAATGAAGCTACCAGTTTCACTCTCTCATGGTTGTATGTATGTTTCTAAGTAGTGAAGAGTACCTGTGCAAACACACATTTACTTGTGTTATTTGATAGCCTGCAGTACCTGTGTAATCACATATTTACTTGTGTTATGTGAGAGCCTAGAGTACATGTATGTAAGCACATATTTAATTATTCTAATTGGTGACAAATGTATTTAGGAGACATAGAGCTTGAGACCTTAATCCACGCTCCACTTTTTTTGCATTTTCACCTCTTCACTCTTCCATATTTCTACTCGATATTGTTGCTTAGGATTTTGTGTTATGTCCAACCCTCTGCATTGATTTGCCTCCTTTCCTTGCTCTTGTTCATCTATATTACAATAACAATGTTAAATTGTGTATTGGTGTGTGTTGATCACCAGAACCAACGCATTTCTCTTTGAGATTATCCATATCTACCAGTGTGTATTTCAATCTATGTGTTGCTTGAATTTACCTTGGCGAAGGGCTATTGAACCAACCTTTGAATTATCTTTTTCAAATTACGTGACATATGGAGTGCAACAGAAAGCCTTTAGATAATATTCAGAAGCACTCCTCTCGGATGCCCTAGGCACTGACCCTTTCCTTTCAACCCGAGGGTTGTCTCTAGGAGGCTTCTATATCTTCTGGAGCACTTGTGTGAAAGGCGATAGAAAAAGCTACAACAATGTCTTGCAAATTCCCGACACGACCAATTGCATCATGGAGAGTAGTTGGTCTACTCGCCCTCACTAACTCTCGTAAAGGCTCAACTAACCCATCCACGAACAGGAAAACTCTCCTAGTCTCCGACACGTCTATCACCATCACTAACACCCGTAAAAACTCAACTATGTAATGTCGGGGGTTGTCTATTTGTTTGAGTTGGGTCAACTCTAGGAAATGTGCCTCCAAATCTCTCCTATCAAATCGTTCCACAATCCTCCGTATGTGATTCAAATTGGATCATTATATTGTTTTTCATCCATCTCGATGCATTTGGAGTGGAAAGAGTGGAGGAATCAACTCACAGGACCGTTTTTACCAGTGGGACCCAGGTTGGCAAAACAGGGTTTGAAACTTTCCGGGAGCATTTTGAGGCATTAAGCAATGTTTTTTCAGGGTAAAACTTTGGCTCTATGGGGCCTCACTTTTTCATGCTATTCTACACACAAATACCTTTCCAGTGGCGCAAGAAGCACGTTAATCAGAGTCTGTATGCAAAATTTATGCCACTCAGAAGTTGACCTTCTCATTTTCACACCTATAGTTCGAGAGGATATCGCGTCAGCGCAAATTATTCATGGAAAAAGGGCTAGCCACATGTTTTTGATGTAAAAGACTCTAGAAGAATCTAGATTGTAAGTTTAGTCAAGAGTTGATGTAGTAAAAGTTAACCACTAGTAGGCTATCAAGTTGTGTTATAACCAGGCCACTAGGAGGAAGAGGCATTCCATTCTTTCGAGAGAATTTTGTTCTATAAATAAGCAAAGATAGCCAAGAGAGATAGGAGGTAGAGCACACAGAGAGGATCTGTGCACTGTAGTAGCCCATGGGCCACAAGCATTACTTCTTTGTACCTGTAGCCATATTTCTAGACAAAGAAAGAGAGCGAAGTGACGTCACCTTCCAGTTGGGTTTTCTCCCGAAAGGGTTTCCCAAAGAGCATATCTTGTGTCTTCTGTGTGTGATTATTTTGTCATTCTCTACTTTTCTGCATAATTTCCATTCACATGCATGCACTAATTACAATTAAATCCACTGATCTCAAAGTTTAATAAACTATAATAGTGTAGAATTTTCAGAGTAATATAATATTATTATATTTGTTGTGATGAACTAGCTAGTGGAATATCCACTATAGTTTACGGATCAGTGTGAACTCCTCATAAGAGGTCACGCTGGTATGCCCTAATGTAGATAGTCCATGGAACCACCAATCGTGGGCCTCACCCTCTAAATGCAACGTGGCCATTTTAATGGCCTCCAACTCTGTCATCTAATTGAGATGGAAATAAGTATTTAGTTTCTCACCCAAGCTCTAGCCATACCTTGGAAGAGCCATCAAATGTGGGAAGGTACAACCTCCCAACACTGTGCTGGAGATATGAGACCTACATGTATGAACCTCCTGCTCCTTTGCCCTTATTGCCTTGCTTTAGCAAGAAATAGTCCTTGAAATCCAAAGCAGCTCGAAACTCCTCTCCTTGGTACTTCCACTCACGAAAATATTCCCCCATGGGCATCTCGTCCTCATTTGGTTGCTCCCCAACAACTGAGGCCAACAATGTGGGTATAGTAGCCGTAGTGGGCCCACTATAAATGTGAGGGTGGCTATGAGGAGAATGGATGTCGAACTAGTGGGATGGACCAAAACTCTCTCCTTCAATGAGATCCCTATGGAGCTCTCTGTTGTGATTTTGCTTCTTAAGCTCCTCCAAAATCTCCCTCTTTCCCTTGGCCAAGTCATTCAAAGCTCTCATGAGGATCTAGAAACCTATTTCCTCTTTGTCTCCCATGCTCATTCCTTCTTTCCCTTTCTCAGGAACTTCTGAATATGGGCTAATATCCAACTCTCTTTCCCTGCTTCTATATCTCTGTCTTCGGTAAGTAATGTTTTGTTTGTTCTCTGAGGTCATAGAATGGCTTATCCCACACAACTAGCCAAGATGAAGGCTCTGATACTAGTGTAATATTCCTAATGTGAATATTTAGTGGCTAAATCAGAGAAACACATGCATGCAACACAACATGCATCAATTACACCAAAAGAAATGTCCAAAAGAACTCAACCATTTTATTAATCTGATCATTGGAGTACATATGATATAGAACAAGTGTACCTGGGCTTGTTATAGCAAGCATGCAAAACCTAGGTGTGCGAAATGGTTGCTCAAGTGTTGGAATGTTGGTCCCTCCAAGTGTTGCATAGACTCAATGAATTTGTTGCTCTAGCTGAAGTAGGATAGGTGTTTGGGCCACCAAAAATGCTTAGAAAAAATTGGAAATCACACTAGGGCCTCCCCACAACAAACCCACAAAAACCCAGAAACGGTTTAACCTCCTTCCAACCACCTAGAAACACCCCCAAATAGTGCAAGTTTCTCTTCTCGCTGGTTATTCGCACCTCCAGAAATCCAACTGCAAGTGATGCCCAAAACACTGAGAAATCCCTCGACAAATTCACCTTATGGCTCCCTGCAAATTCCAGTTCCGAACACCTAGTCTTTGCTCCCACACAATGCTTAGTGCCTCAATGACTGCACAAGCCATGCCAGTGTATCCCTACACATGCCCAAAAATGAAAAATTTGGCTTGAAGAATAGCCTCCAAACCCACCCTACAAAACATCAGGATGTTAGAAACAGTGGAAACTAAGACACTACTAAGACGGGGGTGAATCAGTGGTGTGGCCAAATAATAAATATTTCCAGCCTTTTCATTCTACGCAAATACCTTTGGGTCAGCTCTCCTTCGTGCCGTTTTGTTATCCCTCTGAGCTAGCCCTCAGCTGTCAAAGTGGGGACCTCTGCTTAAGCCTTCCTCTAATCAACTATTCTTCCATGTTGTGTCAGGGCCATGTATGCCTGCTTTTGTTGCATCCCGACACTTGCTCCTTTTGCACATTTTGCAAACCTCTGGGGTACACCCGCCAGGATGGTGTCACCTGCAGGCGTCATCCCACTCTGGCGCTTAAGTGCTCCTTATATATTCATCGGGGTATTTGCACTTGCCTTTCCCCGCCAGGCTAGGCTGTCAAGTGGGCTCCGCCTACGTCCACTAAAAATTGCTCCCGTTTCTTTGTTGTACACGCCACATATGCTTAGTCCACCTTTCGGCCACTCGGCTTAGTTTTGCCGCTAAGTTTGGTTGCTTCACCAAAAAGGGTCTCCAACCTTCTTTAACTCTGCTATTTGACTTTGAGAGTCCATAACTTTGACTGGCTCTATCTTTCAATCCGAGAGACCATTTTCAAACTAACACTCACCACTAGAAAGATTTTTCAAAGCTCTTCCCATCTGAGTGGGTTTCCCTAGCATTTGAGATGATCTACTGCATAAGAAATAACTCTAAAGTTTCTGCAACTTCTGCATCCATGTTGATCTTCTCATGACTAATCTTGAACACCTGTGTCATCCTTTGCCATGCTTTTGCCTTTGCCATGCTTTGCCTTTGCCAATCTTTGTCATTGTTTTTACCTTTTTCTTTACCATCAATGACAACATATTTCCAACACGGTAATCTTTAGCAAAACCTCAAAGAAATATTTCCCCAAAAGCCCGGAATCTGGTTTGCTCTAAAACTCTCTCTCCCAAGGAATGTTTGTTCCTCTTCTGTGCCTAGTCTGCTCCAATTAGTGGCTGAATTTACCTGTAAATCCTCCCGAAACAACTCTGAGATGTGATGATAATCTCCTGTAGAGTGGCACTCAGAGTCCACTGAAGATGGAGTTGAGATTTCCACTTGGAAACCTCGTTTGCTGATCAACATTGTGTAGGCTTGGTTCAACAACTCAAGTGTACAAGGGGGTTCGATTCTCAAATTAGCAAAAGACCCAAAATGAGGCTCTTTACCTTCATTTAACTTTGTTGCCTCCTTTCTCCTCCATTTGGGTCCCCCAAGTCAAATTCCCTCCACTCTCTCTTCCCCAAGTCGAACTTCTCCTAAGGGGTGCGAATTCCCTTTGTGGAGTGGCCCCACATCCCACTTCTTTCTTAATTTATCTTTCTTCTAATGTTTGGGGAGCTTTTTCCTTCAAAATTCAAGTAGGGCCCTCCTAACCCACTTTTACTTAATCAAAAATGCGAAAATGCCAAAATTTTGCAAAAATGTATTTACTTAGCAAAATTTGCTAAGTGGGGACATTACAAAGAGTGACCTGCTATTAAGAGAAATACGCTAGTAAGCTCTATGGTTGGGTGGAGAGTCATCCCCCAAATATTTGTTACAATCATTTGTTTTGAAATAATTAAAATTTTATTGTGATTTAATTTAATTATGAATATTTGTTACCAGGTTCAGCCTCTATGACCTTAGTTATTCAGGTATATTCATTTTGTTTACGACATATTGAAACCAACAGATAATTCAGATTACAAATATGTAATTATTTGAAGCTGGACAACCCCGTCCTTATTTGTATTTAGATCCATGAAAGATAGATCGGAACACCTTAGGTAGCTTCAAGCTTTGTGGCCTGCCAACCCTTCGAGCACTTTAACCCTTCTTGACTGGTCTATTATTGCGATTCATTAGCACTGGTCAAGGATTTGATGCCCCAGGAAAACCATTAGGAGGATTTTCTTGGAATCCACCTCTTTCATCCCTTCGACAAAATACATTGGCTATTGCAGTGAATAGGTCATCCATTTTGTTGTTTATGGAGTTTACTAGTTGCATAATGAATTTGAGTTAATGAAAAAAATTGTTTTGAAGTAGCTTAAATTATGGCAAAGTACATTAGTGTTGGCTCATTTATATGGCATATTGGCTGGGAGGTTTTGAACTCATCACCCTCTGAGTTAAACCTGTTTGTGCTTATTTCAAATATAGCTTGGGCCATCGACACATTTAATATGGAAATATAATTTCATTATTTATATGAGGTCAAAACATCAGATATATCAAATAAACACAGGGACTTCTGTGATATTTTTGTGTATGATGTCGAAATTTTGAGCATTCAGAAGAAGTCACGACGATGGTGTGACGTAAAATTTTGTTTTACTCCATGCTTAGGATCAAATGGGAAGACTAGTACTTATCTATACCTCCGAACAAATAAGTTGGTTCTAATGTAATGCTCAAAATTGTGTAAAGAAGTCATTACTTTGACATTGATCTACCAAATGACCCCAATCAAGCAAGGAAATTTTTCTCATCTAAAAAGGTTGGGTTCTCATCAATCAACAAGATCACCAAACTCTTATCTTCTGGTTGCTTGGTTTATTTCCCTCACTTCATTGCTTCAGATTTTGGTTTTGCCTTTGTTTCTTCAATTTTGTTAAAGAGGACGCCAGTTTAAGCCATGAGAATATTGGTAGGTGAAGTAGATTTTGAAATTTGACCTTTGGCTTCCTGCTTGTCATTTTTTACTTTTCACATCAAAATAGAGGCTAATAACAAGTGTTATGCGCTGTCTGGAATCTACTAACTATAGTCATATGTTTACGAACAGGAATCACAGTTAGGAGTTCAAAGCTTTGACATGTGTTTCTGAGTTCTTGGGTGTTGAATGCAATCCTTTGTTGGCCCAATTCAACCCAATTTTCATATTTTAATGGATTACACCCTTTAACTTTCTTATTGGAATTTATATATAGCTTTAAGCTTTACAGAAAATGAAGAAATTTTGAGAATCACTGACCTGTTTATTGGCTTGTTTCCATTGAAATATTTTGTTATTTGTTTAATGGAATGTGCAGTTGGTCAGTTAACAATTTTATATTCTAAATGTGTTATTTAAATGGAGAAAATAATATAACTTATATCGTGAGCATAGGAAATTCCTATGCTTAATTGGACTAAGATTTTGCTCTTACAACCAAGTGGCAGAGTGAAGACAAAAATAGGAGTTGACACTATGCATTTAATACACGAAAAAGGCATCAGCATCAAAACACACAATGAATTTGGACTATTTTCAAGCATTTTCTGTGAATTAAAAGGAATGGAATATTATTGCATGTGACAGTCTTATTTTGGATATAAATTGGTAACTTTATTTTCATAGAATTTCCACCATTACAATATTTTAAGTTTTTTGCAAGCAGCCTTATGAATTTTTTTAGAATAAGGTGCCGGTGGTTCTCTTCTTCTTGGTTCCCTTGCTGACAATACCTAACCTTGTTGCTTGACTTGACCTACTAACTATACTAGATGAAGATAATCAACTTTAGTAGTAACCCGTACGTACTAGTCCCTTGATACTGAACTTGATGATCTAGCATAGCTTGATCTAATACTGAACTTGATGATCTAGCATAGCTTGATCTATAAACTTATAGCAGCGAACTTGGTCTAACCAGGTAATAGATAGAACATGTAATAATAGCCACAAAAAGATCAATAGGAAAGGGTATCACAAGTAGGTGGTTGTGAATAAATAGAATACTTGCATTTGAGTCCTCTATTTCCATTTTCTTTGTGTCTAGTTACATAACCAACTATATTAGGGTATTTTGGACATACCTCTCACAAATAACCCATAACACATACTTTGCACCAACTGCAGCTCCTTCAAGGCAAAGCCAACTTCTTATGTCAGTTTGTTCTTGATTATGACATGTGCACTCATAGGTTTTTGCATTTCTTACGCTTAGACCTCATCTACTGAAGAGTGTGTATATATATATTTATATGTAAAGTGTGTATTCAAAGTTTTAGAAAGGCAAAAACAAAATAAAAATGCGCTTATGATGATCGAGATCTTTCAAGGGATATCAACGCCAGCAAACACCAACCCATTAGGGGGTCTCTATCCTCTACATGAATGATTCCTTTCCTATTTTCCACTTTGTTAATGAAAAATGCAAGCCTAAGTAAACCAACTTGAGGGGAAGAAAGAAATATTCCCCCTTTCTCTATCTCTACTCACACTGAGCATAGTGAAGCTTACCTGAGAATAGCTTCGATAAGGTCCGCTATATCCCTTATTCTGACTTACTTATCTCTTTACTTATTTCATTGGCTTTAGCTGGCCCCACCTAAGACATGGTAAAGATACAAAGTCTTTGATTAATTAGATGTTTAAACTGAAAGATATCACCCAAATTTTCATAAAAGTGTATATTGTTATTATTATTATTATAGTTAGTTTTTCTCCATGTAGTTTTATCTAACCAAGCCCTCATAACTTCCAAGTGTAACTTTGTCTTACCTTTGGTTAATAAAGTTTTAATTTACCAAATAATTTTTAATATTTGATGATTAGATTAAAACCATGAAATGACGTTGACAATTCAACAATTTATTACAATCTTTTTTTTTCATGGGGTAAATGGATCATTTCATTAATTAGAAAATGTTACATATAGCTTGAATTTCCAAAACAGGACTAAAATTCAAGAGAAACTTAAGGCTAACAAGATGCTTACCAAGAACAGACAATAAGAAAACAACTATGATAATCATAACAACATAGAGAACTCCTTGAGGATTCAATATTTCAAGGGGGAAATGTCTTTGATATTTGTTGACTTTCCGCGAGTTGATTAATTGTTCATTGTCTTCTTGAACCTATGCATTTTTTCTTTTATGGCCTCTCTTTTTGGCTTTTTGTCTTTCTTGGAGACCACCTTAAAATCCATCATTTGAACCTCAAGATTGGAGAGGAGCTTGAGCTCAATTGCTTGCTTCAAAGATAGGCCTTATACAAAACCTTAGCCTCATTAGTTGGCATGTCCTTCACATATTTTACATGCCATTCTTCTGTAAGGGCAATCAGTTGTGGGTCATCTAGATCTATATCTTCTGGTAGGGCTTTTGCTTCAACTTCTTTTGAGGTGGAGCTAATCATTTCTTGTGGTAATGGATTTTGCTGGGGCTCTTCAAGAGACTTTTACATGACCTCATAGGAATATGGAATTTACCTTCTATTGGTTTCATGCTTGATTGAATGTTGGCTTGCTCTAGAGATTCCTTTGGAGAGGAGAGAGACCTGAACCTATTTTCAAATTTAGGATTTGATTGAGATTGAGTTATCCTAGGGACTCGAATTGATTTTTTCCAAATCAATTGGTTGTTTCTGAAAAGGTTTTTTTTTTAACGATTCATTGTTATTCATCAGGCAGTTCCTAACAAGATGCACATATTTATGACAACATTTGTGTCTAAAGGGGACTTGGTCATAATCTAGAGACTGCTTCCAAACACTATCCTGATAGTAAATATCAATGGATGTTGGAAGATATTCATGTAAACACATATTTGTGCATAGTAGCCTTTGTTACTCTGACAAAGTTGCCAATGGCATTGTTAATGCATTCAAGGGTTTCCTCCCAATATTCCTCGAGAAGAGAAAAGAGAGACTCACACCAGGGCTACAAGGAAATCCTCCTTCTCTAGATTATAATGCTCCTTCCAAAATTGCATGAAGAGCTCTACATTGTTAAAAAAATATGGCCCTCCTTCAAAGACCCTTGATATGTCTTCTAAGCTAGAGAAAATCACTGTAAAAAAACCCTTGTCCCTTAACTCCAATTCTATTTGACCTTAATAGAATCCATTTATTTCGGATCCACCCAATCGAAGCCCTTTAATAGGATCATAATCCAATAAATTTGCAGATTAGAGTGCGATCCTGTATATATTGGAAATGTTCTTCGATTTTACTAGATTTAACCTCATCTTTTGGATCTTGCATTGTTTTTGTAGGTAATGCCCTAGATTTCTAGCTTTGCCACAATGCACCTCATAGAGGGTTTGTCCCAAAAAAAAAACCCCACTTTCTCCAACTGCTCAATGAAAAGGATGTCAAAGATGAGGAGTTTGACGAGGAATACCAGTAAATCTAGACTCTTTATTAACTCTCGAAACAATCTAGATAAAGGAGGGGGTAGAGCTCTCTCTCGTGGAGCCGAGAATTGATAACTATGTAGCAGAAACCATAGAATTTGGAGAGTAGAGCAGACAACCGATCGATCCATGCTCTCTACACAATTTATAATGTAAAGGTCAAATTTAATGTAAATGTTAACCATTTGGTTTATTATTTATATATATATATATATATATATATATCATCATCATCATCATCATCATCATCATCATGGGATAATATTGAGTTTATATTGGATTGATTTTCTAAATTTATAAGCTAAATGATTTTATCAAAATGAAAAATAGTTTCATTTAAAAGAAAATCAAAGTATATTGATAGAGAGGAAAAAAATAAGTTTAACAGATTATGTTTTTAAAGTCGAGGAGATGTTTTAAATGTTTAGTGGTTAATTTTTTCATTTCACATATTGCTTTTCATTTGGGTAGTTATTGATGGCCACCCACTTCTTCCATTGTCTCAATGGTTCTCTATCTTCTTGGTAATTTTTCTATGATTTTTGGGTCCCTAACTTCCAAGGTCATTTTAAGGCCCTAAACATGTTTTTTGACAATTTGGGGGGCCAGGGTTTTCTATAGCATACCTTAGTCCTAGTCAAAAGTTTTATTTCTTGGATATATCTTTCCACCGAATTATCAACTAACCACCTCGAGCCTCACAAACCTTTTGCTAACTTATTTTCTAGGGTTAGGTTTTTCAAAATCTAGTATTCTTTATTTATGTTAAAAGGCCATTCTTTTGACCTCTTGTGATAGATTTTCTAAATGCATATAGTTGTCATCCCCCTTTGTTCAAAGACAGTTGCCACCATTCCAACAAGTTTGTGTCTACAATATTCTACTATTTCATTTATTACTAGGAGTTGGGTTTCACCATAGTATTATAATCTTTATTATATTTCTCTATGTGTGTTCCATCTAATTTCCAACATTTCATCTTATTCCTTGTACAACTAAATAAGCTTTCAAACCAAGTAAGGTGTATTAAGGAAATAAATTTATCTATAGGATATGAGTAATTGATAAATATCTGTGAGAGATTCATGACAATTGGTTGGCCATTGAATAATTAATATTATGCGAGTTATTTGGTATATGATAATTGACATGCTATCAATCAGTATTTCTCTAATAACATTGTCTCTTAAGAGGGGAAGTAATATAATACAATGAATTAAGGAACTTTAAACAAATAGTGTCATCTAGTCTATATTTTTTTCTTCATCTATGTTAAATTTCCATTGTTTTATGTTGTTACAATTATTTTAGCCCAATTCTTATCTTCAATTAACAATCAATTTTAATCATCTAGTAACAAATAACAATTGTAGATAGAACAATAAATGCAATGTATAAATAGAAGACAATCAAGAGCAATAGGAGACACAAGATTTGGTCAAATACTTGGGAAAAATAGTACAGGGGGGAAAACCCTTTCAAATTCTTCTTCTTATTAGATTGTCATAAATTGTTCAGTAGAGACAATAAACTAAACTAATTCACCATTCAAAAGTCAAAGTCAATCCTTTGACTATCCAACAAAATTAGCCAACCAATATCCAAATTTGTTCCATGTCAAATCTAGTCAAAGTCAACAACAACAAATGATGCCCTAACCAATCCTCTAGTCAACAATCAACAACCCTCCAAAAGTATTTCCAGTCACTGCAACCTTCTAATCTAGTCAAAGATCAATCAAAACAGTCCCAAAATCCATGGTCAAACCCAGTCAACAAAGAGAGAAAGTTTGATGTCCAAATATGTGGTCAAAAAAAGTCAAACTGCCCAAAATTCGTTGACTTTTGTGCCAAAGAATGCAGCCTCCTCAAAGTGATCCAAAACTAGTCAAAGTGACAAGTCAAAGATGGTCAATGAGCTAGTTAAACTATCCCAAATAGAAGTCAACGTAGAATTTCAGATTTTTCCTTCCTTTCCTTCGCACGTGTGAGAGACCTACATTCAGATGTATGAACCAATCACAAGAGGAGAGAGAAGAATGGATGAGTTGATGTGATGTCCAAATGAAGGTGACTTGTCCTATATTTATATGCTTCCTTGGAGACCTAATTTGTCCTTTAGGTTGACCTGAAATTTTGTGTACATGTGGGTTTTCACATTAAAATTATATTTTTCTGACCAAATTAGATTATTGCAAGGGAAAGGGTGGAATTTGTCCCCGAGTTCTCAAATTAACACTCCCTCTCTACTAGGGAGACATTTCCCACTACATCATATGTCCCATCTTAAATGTCTCATCACTGCCAAGCCAAGTGTCATCTCCGCCCATGTATGTTCATCTTTTGAACACTCTCAAATCCAAAAGAAGAATTTGACATCATAAGGGAGCTCAAGCTACCACCCTCTATCCAAGGTCGATAAGCAAGATATGACTTACCAGGGAAGGTGAAGATCACAACTATCCCATCGTGAGGAAAATAGGTCAGATATGACTTGTCGTGAGGTGAAGTTCACAACTATCCTAGTGTTCGTTGATCTTCCCAACTTGACCCTCAAGAGTCAATGGTAGAACACCTACATCCTCTCACTTGGGTAGGACACTACTTACCATAAATGGTATGGATCACAACTATCCCAGGTCACCTCAACCCATTGGCTAAATGGGGAGGAGCAATCCCAACAAGCCTAGCTTGTGGATAGGATGCCAATTGGGGTATACTTTGTCTAGTCCCAAAGATGACAATAGGAAGGATGCTACTTACCATGTCGTAAGGATCTCGACTATCCTATTGCCAGACAATAGGCAGGATATTACTCACCATGAGGGAAGGATCACAACTATCCTATTGTCCAGAGTTCCCTCAAACCCAGTAGCTCTTTGGCTCAATTCCTTTCCCTGGAGCCTAGATAGGGGGGAATAGCATAGCTCAGTGTCCTTGATCAGCTAAAACCCTTACTCGCGAGGGTCACATCCATTAGTCCAAGCTTTTCTCTCAAGAATAAGAACTTTCCTTTCGATAAACCCTTGCTGAGTATGTTTGTTATTTGCTCATCATTCGAAATATGATGGAGTCTCATAGCTTCTCTTTGCACCATGTCTCCAATATAGTGATGCTTGATCTTAATATGCTTGGAGTTATCAAGAAATAATGGATTCTTTGCTAATTGGATCCCATTCTTGTTGTCGCAATATATGAATGTCATATCTAGTAGCTGCTCAAACAACTCTCCAAAGAGCTTCGTCAACCAGACTATCTTATAGCTAGCCATGCTAGCAGCAATTTACTCTGCTTTGACCATGCTCAAAGCTACGGACTTTTGTTTCCAGTTCATCCAAGATATCATTATAGACCTCAAGCTAAAGGAACATCATGATGAGCTCTTCCTATCAATAGCATTTCCAACCTAGTCAGCATTAGTGTATCCATGCAGTCTCATATCTTTGATAGTATATCTTAGACCAATATTGATTGCCCCACACAAATATCTCAGTACATGCTTGGCAGCAACCCAATGTGCATGAAGGGGCTTAGTCATTAATTGACTCAAACTGTTGACTTCCAAATATATGTATGGCCGAGTGTTCATGAGGAACATCAATGTCCCAATCAGTGGTCGATACTCAGAGGGGTTCGCCAAGTCAGGTCTTGCAGCATCTATGCATAACTTCTTGAAGTTCATCTCCATTGGTGTGGCTAGGGACTTGCATTTTACCATTCCAAATATTTCCAAGAGCTTCACAACGTATTTTCCTTGATGAAGGAAAATTTCACTATGTCCTTGCCACACTTCTAATCCCAGGTAGTAGTGCATCAAGCCAAGACCCTTCATCTCAGGCATCAAAGGCATCAAGCCAATATCCCTCTTACACTCGAGCATCAAAGGCTTACAACCTGTTAAGAATAAATTGTCAACATATAATACTAAAATCAAAGGCATACCTTGGACCACTTTGAAGTAGAGGTTCGGATCAATACTGCGCCTTGTGAATCCAAGCTTCACTAGGTAACTGTCAATTCAGGCATACCAGGCTCTGGAGTCTTGCTTCAAGCCATATAGATCTTTCTTCAACTTGCAAACATGAGTCTTCATGTCCTTGACTTCGAATCGCTGAGGTTGTTCAACATATACTTCTTCTTTTAGTATGCCATGAAGAAACACAATCTTCACATCCATTTGGTGAAGATTCCATCCTTGACTAGCAACAAGGGAAACAATCGATCTAATGGCTCCATGTTTAATCTTGTATAACCACTTCGAACTCACAACAAATTTTCCCTCCAGTCTCCGAACAATGTTCCATACATCATTCTTCATAATTGATTCATACTCTTCGGCCACAACATCCTTCCAAACCTGCTCTTTCACTGCTTCTTCAAAAGCGGGAGGTTCAACCTGTATGATGGAGCTCATAGCTACAACGTATCCTTGGTATAGGCATGGCTTCTTGCTTTTTATAAATGTCCCTTTGGCAAGAATATGTCTCTCAACGTCCTATAATGTATCCCGAAGCCAAAATTGGTCTCTTCTTGGTAGGGGGATCACTTGGAGGAGGATCTAATTTCTTGATAGGCTCCATGGGATCATCATCAATATCTTTCTCTAGCTTGGGCATAGAAGGGCCTTCTAGTAGGTCCATATCATCATCTTTCTTCTTAGGAGGAGGCAGAGGAAGGTCCCTTGCTTTTTCCAAGGCCGACATCTTCATCGAAAGCTACATCCCTTTTAAACTCAATCTTCCTTTGACCATATATATATATATATATATATATATATATATATATTAAGCTAAAGCCTTTAAAGTTTTCACAATATCCAACACACCTACCTTTCTGTTTGGTGGGCTTGTTCCTCTTATCCTTCGGCACATGAAAATATATAGGGCAACCAAATATCTTGAGATGTCCAATATCGTGCTTTATACCTGTGAACACTTTTTTCGAATTCTTGTTATCCAAAGCTTGATGAGGAACCATTTTTTGAACATAAACCGTTGTGTTTCTAGCTTCTCACCAAAGGAACTTCGACAACTTTTGATCATGCAACATAGCTTGGGCAGCTTCCAAGATGGACATGTTCTTTCTTTCAGCTACTCCATTATGCTCAAGGTTATAAGGTACATTAGTTTCCTTCTTGATTTCGGTTTCTTGCAAAATTCAACGAATTCATTTGACGTATATTCTCCACCATTGTTAGACTTGAAGACATTGATCTTCTTCCCAGTTTGATTTTCTATTAGCGCCTTGAAGTGCTTAAACATATCAAAAGCCTCATCCTTATGCTTCAAGTAGAATATCCATGTCTTCCTGGAGAAGTCATCAATGAAGATTATGTATGGCCACCAAAAGAGTGCACTAGCATGGGTCCACATAGGTCACAATGAATGAGTTGAAGAATATCATCGACCTTGTTCTTGGTAGAGGGGAATGTCCCCCTTGTCCTCTTTCCACTAGCACATCTCAGACATACTCCATCATGACTATCTTGAACATCAAGATTACGAGAAACCCACCTCTTTAATTTAGATAGGGCTTCATAATGTAGATGTGCCAACGTTCAATGCCATAACTCGCTTTGATGATTGATGTCACAAACCATTGCTAACAAAGGTCTTCCATTGACTCTATAGAGTGCTTCAATTCTAGATCCCAAGGTAAATTCATCCCTCATGCGAGATTCCATAGGCCAAGCGAGGAATTTTCCTCTTATGAAGGCTACTCTCGTCCCTTTGTCTTCTAAGGAAAATATGGATACCAATTTCTTCTTTAATCCCAGAACATGCATCACATCAAGAAGAAGAACAGATTTACCAGAGTCCAAATGAAATTTGACAGAACCAAAACCCTTCACAAGATGAGTAGATTTGTCTGCAAGGATGATTTTCAAATTCGTTTCCCTCTCAACCAAATTTGAGAGGAATGCTCAGTATCCAGATAAATGTCTAGAAGCCCCCACTATCTACCAATCAACTATCATATGAATCCGAAGGGGGGGGGGTGGCTGGGGGAACTAGAAATGACAAAAATAAGAATATATTCAGATTGACTAGAAATTGCATTATTTTCATACCTAGAGTTCCTAGACCTCTTTTGAGGACGACGGTCTTCTTCACAATCATCCGGAGAATCTCTTCTTCTTCTATCATCCCTTCTTCTTTGATCATATCCTCTTCGATCATCTCCTCTTATTCTATTATTGAACTTCTTGTTGTTGAAGCCATGATTGGACCTTAGAGCATTCCTCTTTTTCAGGCATTCTCGGGCGTAGTGACCATGCTTGTGGCAATTGTAGCACTCAATCTTTGATAATTCCCTTTTGAATCTTGTATTAGAGTCCCTAGAATCAAGGGGAGGTATTTTAGATGGTCTCCCTCTTTCTTTCTTCCTTTTGTCTTGGGCGACAAATGCAGAGTGTTCTCCTTCTTCATATTTTTGAATCATTCCTCTAGCAATCATCTTGGTCTCCTCTTGAGTGCATTTACTAATGAGCTCATCAAATGTCGAGAGTACATTATCGTTACTTATTGTAGTAACGAAGGTTTCCCAAATAGGGGGAAGACCTTGAAGAGTCACCATCACCAGCTCTTTTTTAGATATAGGCTATCTTGTAGTTTGCAATTGATCTCTTAGGCATGATACCCTCGTGACATAATATTGCACAAATTCCCCTTTGTTCATCTTCATCTCTTTAAGTTGATTTTTCAAGGAGAGGATGTGATTCAAGTTGTTGACATCATACATCCCAACCAGCGTGTTATAAATATCTTTAGACTTCTTCAATTTTCCTACATAAAATTATCTGCAAACCATCAATGGGAACTTTCTTGGTTTTGAGATCACCTTTCTTGTACTTGGATTTGGTAGCAACAAGAGCATTTTCAAAAGGAAAATGAATCATTCCTTCCACATATTCCAAGACATAATTTTCATCTAACATCACTTCCAACCTTATCTTCTAAGCAACAAAGTTTGATGAGTCACTGAGCTTCTCAGAATCCTTGAAGTAAGAGGTAGACATCTTAACGAAGTCAAATAGGCTCCTTCATCTTCTTTCAAAGAAGATTTATCTTGTCTCTTGATTCCTTGGGCTTGTCTTCACCTTGGCTCTGATACCATGTTAATTTTCCATTTACAATTACTTTAGTCCAATTATTATCTTCAATTAGCAATCAATTTCAATATTCCAGTAACAAATAACAATTTATAGAACAATAAATGCAATGTATAAATAGAAGACAATCAAGAGAAATAGGAGACACAAGATTTGGTCAAAGGCCAGGTAAAACCCCTTTCAAATTCTTCTTATTAGATTGTCATAAAATGTTCAACAACGAGAGTACAATGAACCAATTCACCAATCAAGAGTCAAAATTAATCCTTTGACTATCCAACAAAATCAACCAACCAATATCCAAATGATGATCCAATAGTCAAATATGGTCAAATTCAACAACAAATGATGCCCGAACTAGTCCTCTAGTCAATGGTAAACAACCCTCCAAAAGTCTTGGGCAAATTGCTAATGAATGCAACCTTCCAATCTAGTCAAAGATGAATAAAAAAATTCCAAAATCCATGGTCAAACCCAGTCAACAAAGAGAGATATTATGTTGTCCAAATCTATAGTCAAACATTACAGTCAATAGAAGTCAAACTACCCAAAATTCCTTGATTTTTGTGCCAAAGAATGTGGTCCCAAAGTGATCTAAAATTAGTAAAACTGAGTCAAAGTGACAAGTCAAAGATGGTCAACAAGTTGGTAAAATTATCCCAAAGAAAAGTTAACATAGAATTTTAGATTCGTCCTTTCTTTCCTTCTCACGTGTGAGAGAGAGACCTGCAATTTCAGATGTAAGAACCAATCACAAGGGGAGAGAAAGAAGAATTGATGAGTTGATGTGATGTCCAAATGAAGGTGACTTTTCCTGTGTTTATATCCTTGTTGGAGACCCAATTTATCCTTTAGGCCAACCTAAAATTTTGTGCACATGGGTTTTCACATTAAAATATATATTTTCCTTGACTAAATTAAATTCTTCTAAGGGAAAGAAGGATCTTCTCTAGATGAGGAAGGTTGTCCAAAGGAGGGAATTTGTCCCTTAGCTGCCAAATTAAAAAATCTAGATACATTTTGTATGCACTCATGATTACTTCTATGCTAACTAGTTTGAGCAATATGTATCAATTTGTATTTTCTATGCTCAGTTGGAGCTAATAAGTGTGAATAAATTGCCCTAGGGAAATTCATACAATAATGAAGCATAAACAACTTATATATTATTTAAACAATATCTTAAGAAAGAAGAAGATGGAATTATGTTGTGGTCATGTGTTGGAAAGTGTGTGAAGAGAATCAAGATGTATCTTAAGTACTTCCGTGTAGAATAAGATTCATGGATATGGACATTAATAATCGAACATCATGTGTTGAAGCCATGATTGGACCTTAGAGCATTCCTCTTTTCTAGGCATCCTCGAGCGTAGTGACCATGCTTGTGGCAATTGTAGCACTCAACCTTTGATAATTCCCTTTTGAATCTTCTATTAGAGTCCCTAGAATCAATGGGAGGTCTTTTAGATGGTCTCCCTCTTTCTTTCTTCCTTTTGTCTTGGGCGACAAATGCAGAGTGTTCTCCTTCTTCATATTTTTGAATCATTCCTCTGGCAATCATCTTGGTCTCCTCTTGATTGCATTTACCAATGAGCTCATCAAATGTCGAGAGTACATTATCGTTACTTATTGTAGTAATGAAGGTTTCCCAAATAGGGGGAAGACCTTGAAGAGTCACCATCACCAGCTCTTTTTTAGATATAGGCTCTCTTGTAGTTTGCAATTGATCTCTTAGGCATGATACCCTCGTGACATAATATTGCACAAATTCCCCTTTGTTCATCTTCATCTCTTTAAGTTGATTTTTCAAGGAGAGGATGTGATTCAAGTTGTTGACATCATACATCCCAACCAGCGTGTTATAAATATCTTTATACTTCAATTGTCCTACATAAAATTATCTGCAAACCATCAATGGGAATTTTCTTGGTTTTGAGATCACCTTTCTTGTACTTGGATTTGGTAGCAACAAGAGCATTTTCAAAAGGCAAATGAATCATTCCTTCCACATATTCCAAGACATAATTTTCATCTAATATAAATTCCAACCTTATCTTCTAAGCAACGAAGTTTGATGAGTCATTGATCTTCTCAGAATCCTTGAAGTAAGAGGTAGACATCTTAACCAAGTCAAATAGGCTCCTTCATCTTCTTTCAAAGATGATTTATCTTGTCTCTTGATTCCTTTTCTTCTATTATTGAACTTCTTGTTGTTGAAGCCATGATTGGACCTTAGAGCATTCCTCTTTTCGAGGCATCCTCGGGCGTAGTGACCATGCTTGTGGCAGTTGTAGCACTCAACATTTGATAATTCCCTTTTGAATCTTCTATTAGAGTCCCTAGAATCAAGGGGAGGTCTTTTAGATGGTCTCCCTCTCAATGGAAGTCAAACTACCCAAAATTCCTTGATTTTTGTCCCAAAGAATGTGGTCCCAAAGTGATCTAAAATTAGTAAAACTGAGTCAAAGTGACAAGTCAAAGATGGTCAACGAGTTGGTAAAATTATCCCAAAGAAAAGTTAACATAGAATTTTAGATTCGTCCTTTCTTTCCTTCGCACGTGTGAGAGAGAGACCTGCAATTTCAGATGTAAGAACCAATCACAAGGGGAGAGAAAGAAGAATTGATGAGTTGATGTGATGTCCAAATGAAGGTGACTTTTCCTGTGTTTATATCCTTGTTGGAGACCCAATTTATCCTTTAGACCAACCTAAAATTTTGTGCACATGGGTTTTCACATTAAAATATATATTTTCCTTGACTAAATTAAATTCTTCTAAGGGAAAGAAGGATCTTCTCTAGATGAGGAAGGTTGTCCAAAGGAGGGAATTTGCCCCTTAGCTACCAAATTAAAAATCTAGATACATTTTGTATGCACTCATGATTACTTCTATGCTAACTAGTTTGAGCAATATGTATCAATTTGTATTTTCTATGCTCAGTTGGAGCTAATAAGTGTGAATAAATTGCCCTAGGGAAATTCATACAATAATGAAGCATAAACAACTTATATATTATTTAAACAATATCTTAAGAAAGAAGATGATGGAACTATGTTGTGGTCATGTGTTGGAAAGTGTGTGAAGAGAATCAAGATGTATCTTAAGTACTTCCGTGTAGAATAAGATTCATGATATGGACATTAATAATCGAACATCATGTGTAAATTGCCATACCAACATTTAATTCATTTGATGGAATTATTTTGTGGTCATGTGTTGGTAGGTGTGTGATCATGTGTAAATTCCCGTACCAACATTTAATTCATTTGTCTAGCTTATGCAACTTGAGGAATGGTATCTTGATGAGTAATGGGCACTCATAATACAAATGTTGCAGACTAGGTTGACTTAAGTACTTTCGTGTAGACTAAGATTCATGGATATGGACATTAATAATCGAACGTCATGTGTAAATTTCCATACCAACATTTAATTCAGTTATCTAGCTTATGCAACTTGAGAAATTGTATCTTAATGAGTAATGGGCATTCATAGTACAAATGTTGCAGACTTGGTTGATTCATTGAGCCAAACATATCCTAGATTGATGTTTAATGATATTATTGCATTAAATGTAATATATGGTATTCATTGTATTTGTAGATTAATTAATTTGATTTTGTTGATGAATCAGGATAAGAATGTCGTTGATGTTTTATTTCTCTGCATGTGATTTGTGTTTAGATGGTTATCATATTCATGATGCTATGTTATGATGTGATGTTAACATGTGGTTTCAGTTATTGTTTTGTTGTAATGTCATGTATTTGATAAAGATATGTTAATTCTATAATATTATGATGGTATTGTATGAAGTGATGCCATGTGGTAATTGGCTATTACCACATGTAATCATTTATGATGAAACATTTTCTCATGGCATGTGTGAGCATATGGTGTTTTTCCCTTCAATATGATCTCATGATGACAATGATGTGATGTTTTCATAATGGCATGTGAAAGTTATCATGTGGATTGTTTTCCATGATATGATGATATTATTATTATAATTAATGCAATAGTTTCATCTTGGGAGGTGGTGATTAACAAGAAATTCATTAGAGTGGGCCAAGAGGATCAATTTAGTTAACAATCTCATGGGAAACTATACACAAGGGATAATATATACAATTAACACTATATGAGATAAGCACAAACTCAATCAACTATTTATGTTAATGATCTTTATGTCTTGTATTGGAGTTGTGATCCCAACAGCGAGAAAAAGGGATGGAGTTGTGTGTGAGACTTTCATGATTGGGGATGTACTTTATAGGAGTTGTGGAAGGAGTTAAGATCAACTTTTGAGATGCTTAGGGTACATGAGTACTAGAATGGATGTATGCCTTAGAGCATATGAGGTATCAAGCCTTGGAGTTTTAGTAGTTGATAGGATGTAAGCAAGATTCTAAAATTGGGGAAGAAGAGATTGAGACTACTCATGCTTCTATTGGTGCTTTGATGTAATTTTTATCCCTCTTTCAATCACTTTGGTTGCCCTTACACTAGTTACATTAGAGATGATTTTATATGGAAAATAAATAAGTTAACCTCATAATGAAATTCCTTGAAGGGGGTATGTAATGTACCATATTAACTTATAAGAAATATAATAACAATAATAAATAAAAAATAAAATAAAATATGAACTAGAAAAGAAAAAATATAATAAATGAGTTAAAAACGAATTCCATAATTATAAGTGGAGGTCTCAATCCTTTGGGGTTTTATTAGTTGATAGGATGTAAGCGAGATTGTAAAATTGGGGAAGAAGAGATTGAGAGTACTCATGCTTCCATTAGTGTTTTGATGTAATTTTTTTATCCCTCTTGTGATCACTTTGGTTGCCCTTACACTAGTTACATTAGACATTATTTTATATGGAAAATATATAAGTTAACCTTATAATGAAGTTCCTTGAAGGGGGTATGTAATGTACCATATTAAATTATAAGAAATATAATAACAATTATATATATATATATATATATATATATATATATATATATATATATATATATATATATATATATATATATATATATATATATATATATATATATATATATGAACTAGAAATGAAAAAAAATAATAAATAAATTAAAAAATAATTCCATAATGATAAGTGGATCTTAGGGACTAGGTCCTTCTTTTATCATTAATGGATTCTAGTAAAGAGAATGAGAAAATATCATCTTGTTTGCTTGGGTAATTGAGGACATAGTTAAGAAAAGTTTGTATATTAGTGGATTGAGTTTGCCCCAAGCCCATATGGTGTTACTTGTATATATTCTCCCTCATAGGTATACTATTACAAGATCATCAAATAAATCTACCCTCTTGGCCCACTAATTGATTTGTCATCAATCACCACTTCACAACATGCAACTATTGGATTGGTTATAATCACAACATCATTGTATCATAGAAAAATGCACATGCTAACTTTTGCATGTATTCATGAAAAACATGATGTCATTATCATCACAACATCCTGAAAGGCACCAACACCACATGTCATTATAAAATATCACGTTATAAAATACTAAATGTAATTTACAGGTCTATCACATCATGAAATAATATCATAATATCATAACATCAACTTACATTTATCAAAGATCTAGGCATCACATCAATATAATACATGTAAACACACATTAATATAACATCATGAATATGATAATCATCTAAACACAAATCATATGCAAAGAAATACAATTCAATTATATTTTTATGATAATTCAACAAAAAAAAGTCATTAATTTCCACAAACAATGAATGCCATATATTACATTTAATCCAACAATACCATTAAACATTAATCTAGGATCCATTTGAGTAAGTTTGTCATCCTAGTCTATATCATTTGTACTTTGAGTGACACGTTCTCATCATTAATTGTACTTTGAGTGTCACATTCTCATAAAGATACCATTTTCTCAAGTTGCATAGGTGATATAGGTAAATTAAATGATGGTGCGGTAATTTACACATGATTATATACTCTTAATTTTCATATCCAAAAATCTAAGTCTACATGGAAATGCTTAAGACACATCTTGATTCTTCTCATGCACTTTTCAGGGCATGATCACAAAATAATTCCATCTTCTTTCTTTAGATAATGTTTAGACCATCTATACGTTTCTCCTGCTTAATGTATGCATTTTCCTTTCAATATCTTTCATAAATGCAATTTATATCCTTAGAACAACAATTATTAACTCCTAGTAAACATAGAAATATATATTACTGAAACTAGTTAGCATGGAAGTAATCACAAAGGCATAGAAAATATATCTAGGCTAGATGGTAGTATTTGACAAAATAAATCTAGATTAGATAGCACTATTTGTTTCAAAGTCCTCAATTCGTGTTATATTAAGATAGGTTTATGGAAAAGTAAAAAGTTAAGATAAAGAAAGAAAGAACCACATAATGACAAGTTGGATCATAGGGATCATGTTCTTTATCATTGAATGGATTATGCTAGTGACCATGATGAAAGCATGCATTAAATCAACGAAAAGATGTGACCTTAGTCAAGATTGAAACTTAAAATTCACCTAGAATACATAAATCAAAAATAAAAATCAATAAAAATAAATAGATGAATTGTATCTACTTAAAGAAATCATGTTTATAAAAAACAAATAGGATCAATATTTAATTTAAAGCGATCATGTTTACTAATATATGTTGCACTATATGAACAATGTTCATCCTAATAGTCATAAAAATTGAACCATTCTAATAATTTTCAAGAGGTTCAACCCATCTTCAAAGTATAATTTACAAATCAATTTTTGAAATTTTAAATTTAATATAAATACAACGAAATCTGTTTAAATTCTAGATAATCCAATAATATTATGTTTATTTTCCATGATCTTGGGTCTAGGATAGAATCTTAAAATACCTAATGCTACCAAACTAAGAATCCCAACAAAGCTACTTTTCACATCAGAATATAAATAACAATAAATCACACATGCACAAGTATAGAAAACGTTTTACAAATTTTCAACCCAACTTCGCTATATTAAACAACACATAATACAATTGTCTAAGGCTCTCATATAAGGGATAATGGCCCTTAATTATCCACAACTACAAGAATACAAGATACAATGACAATCTCACTGCAGCCTCTGTGTCATATCTCGTCATGTCGTTTCTTCGCCCCCGTTCTGCGCTCTAGTGCCCCTTAGTCCATCAAAAGACAACACATAGAGTCTCCAGGATGGCTTCGACCTATAACTGCTACAAGTCGCTTCTGCTACAATGAACACGAGATGATCCAATCTGTTCTTCTAGGTTGGCCAATACCTGAGCTCTAATTTTCCAATCTAGCATTCCATTAGTCCATCAATGTATTGCACATTAAGCTCATCAACTTCACCCAAACTTCAGTTGTCAACCTCCCTTTATGACTGCTTGTCAAGGGTTACTTTGGGCTACCAACACACTTCCCTTTAATAGTGTAATGGCACCCAATCCTTCCACTCTAAGATCTACTCCTAGTTAAGGTTTATTAACACCCAAGACAACCCTAAGACATGGCTCCCAAAGGCTGAAACAAATTTGATCCAAATTGGTCAACCCTTGAACCAACATAAGGAAAAAGTCATATCAAACATACCTTCTGTCTGGTGCTAAATTGATGTTGTCATTGTGATCTGGTTAGGGCTTCATGTAGCTCCACATCATCCCTATAAAAGCACCCTCACAGAGCCATCTCCAATTGCGACCTTCCTCCACACTTCTTCCTAGTTCACTTCCTCCACACTTCTTCCTAGTTCACTTGCTATTGTTCTGGGCACAAATCAGCCCTTTATAGGCCCATGCTACCACCTGTGTAAGGATTCAAGGCTTGCAGTCTATTCTACCCCACAAAATAGCCTTCGACCCCTTATCCTAGTCTCATATAGTTTTGTGTCCTATACGCAGTAGTCTCTAGGCGCTATTGTTTGTTTACTGTAGGAAAACCACACTTAAAGACACCCAAACCGTCCTCCAAAACAACCCTCTCCTCTTGACCCTGTTGTAGGATAGTCCAGCCCTCAAAACAATCATGTAAATGCTTCAAACCAATCCTTTTCCCCCTTCACTGAGTACCTCCTAGCCTGTTGCCAATCTGAGGATATCCTTCTTCCAAGTATGAGTTGCTTTCTTGCCTCAACGTTGCCTTATGTTGCGCCTTAGATGTGCTCAAATGAATTCACCTCGCCTCCTTTTTATACACTAAAGGAGTCCTCCTTTAAGACATTCACATTAGCTTAACAACTCGTCATTTGGCCATTATAACACTAGGCCGACCTTAACACTTGTCATCCATTCCCACTCCTTAACTTAAAAAAATTCATAACTCACTAAGGATAACTCTGATTTTGACAATTCTCGAAGTGATGGATTCTCCTCGCCATCCTCTATCATATCCATTCATTACATATCCAAAATGCCTCATGGTTTTGGCTCAAACATCGATGGGTACGAAACTCCAACCTTGGGTTCCAAGCCCACAAGTGACTTTTGTGGCGCTTCACCCTCCAAACCACAAAGCCTAGGGCTTAGACTACCTCCCAAGCTACTCAAATCAACACTCCCTCTTAGCAAGGGAGGTACTTCCAAGACTAGGAAGTAACTCATGATCGTCATCACTACTCGCAACACTCGCCCAACTCCTAGCACTTACCACTACAACAATCCCTATAGCATGAACTACGTCTCTCTCGGAAGTGTCGATGTCACTAGAAGCATCCTGCTACTGCTTATTTTCCTGATATTTCTTCCACTCTCTCCATGATTCCTTGGTAGTTGTAGGAGTACCCTTGCTCCCCACTGACCACGTGTTCTTCTTAGGCAACAAAGTCTCCCTCTCAATCTGCAAACTCCCACTAGAACTCAACTCCTGAGCCTCTAGAACCTAGACCTTCTTCTATGGAACTTGTACTTGCCCCTCTAGAGCCTGCACCTGCCCTTGCTTCTTTGGAACCTACATCTGGTCCTCCTACTTCTTCTTCCCATGATCCATAGGCATGCCCGTCAACATGTATAGACCATACTCTCTAACTCCAATCACAATACCTGTGCAGCTAGAGCCTTTGGCCCTGAGTCTTATCTTGGAACAAGACCTCAAACCCCTTCTTCTCGATCATCGAAACAAATATCACGCTATATCTGAGTCTTGGTACAAGCAGTACATCCTAGATATGCATCACCCATCTTGTCTCCATATTGAATGGCACAATTCTCAATCCTCGAATCTCCTTCTAACTCTTGCCGCCCAACACCATGTGCAACTTTAAGTCCCATTTAACTAGAGTCTTGAAAACCTCCTGTGATTTTGTCGCACCACTATCCATGTACCATCCATTGTCATCGATAGTATGCTATGAGAAATGAGAGATGATAGCAAACCCTTCCTCCTCCAATATTCTGGTGAGAGCATTTATCTTAGCAAAAGTGGCAACACCGGTGACCTACAGGCTGCAGCAAACCTGATCCAAACTAGTCAACCCTTGACCCAACACAAGGCAAAAATCATATCAAACATACCTAAAATGTTGTAGTCATTTTGATCTGGTTAGGGCTTCCTGTAGCTCCATGCATCCCTACAAAAGCACCCATCACATCTCCATCTCCAGTTGTGACCTTCCTCCACAATTCTTCCCTGTCCATTTGTTATTGTTATAGGCACAAATCAACCCTTTATAAGCCCACATTGGCACTTGTGTAAGGATTCAAGGCATGCGGCCTGTTCTACCCCACAGAACAACCTCTCGGCCCTTGTCCCAGTCACAAATAGGTTTGTGTCCTCTACACAGTAGACTCTTGGGGTTGCGGCATGTTTACTATAAGAAATTCACACCTAAGACACCCAAATTGTCCTCCAAAACAACCCTCTCCTCTCAACCCTGTTCTAGGATAGTCCATTCCTCAAAACAATGATGTAAAGGCTTCAAACAAAGCCTTTTCCTCCTTCGTTGAGTGCCTCCTAGCCTGCAGTCAATCTGAGGATATCCTTCTTCCAAGTACGAGTTGCTTTCTTGCCTCAACATTTCCTTATGTTCCACCTTGGAGGTGCTCAAATGAATTCACCTCACCTCATTTGTATACACTAAAGGAGGGCTCCTTTAAGACGTTCACATTAGCTTGACAATGTGTCATTAGGCCATTATAACACTAGGCCAACCTTAACACTTGTTGTCCATGCCCACTCCTTAAATTAAAAATTTCATAACTCATTAAGGACAACTTGGATTTCACAATTTTTTTGTGGCACTTCACCCTCCAAACCCTGAACCCTAGGGCTTGGAGTACCTCCCAAGCTACTCAGAAATCAACATATTAGTCACAATAACACATAAATCTCTAATAAAAATTAACAACCCTACACTATTTATAGGGTCAAACTACTGTTGACAATGCTTTTATTAGGGTCATGATATGTTACCAACTCATGATCCAACCTAAATCCTATTGTGGAACAAGAATGATGGGGCCGAAAGGAGAACGCAGGATGATGCCAGGGTAGGCGTAGCCGTGGCCGCCCAGGCCAAGGGCGCAGGACCTGGCAGGAGTCGGAAGGAATGATGTGGGAAGATGTCAGTACAAACAAAGACAACGTGGAATCCAGGTGAACGATTGACAGAAGGTAGGCGCGACTGTGACAGGTGGGGTATTTTTTAATAGGGTTCCTCGGTGGGAAAAGGGTTTCCATCCAAAAGTGTTGATACCCATGCCCTAGCACCAGAACCGAAAGTCACGAACTGCTACGTTTTCCTCGGCTGATTCAAGGAAGGAAAGGGAAGGGATCGGTCTCGGGCCTGATAATTTCAGGGGGACTTGAGGATTTCGTAAATTTTGGATCGGTCCGAGGGATCCGAACCAGTGTAGATAATGATCGAGGTCCGGCAGTTATCAGATCCGTTAATGCCGAGAATCGAGTAAACTCTAGCTGGATTCCAGCTATGGTTGTTTCTGAACCTGGAGGGTATGTGGAACCGAGGTACAGTTTTATTAGCCCCGACAATGAGAGGCATGAAGAGGTGTATGAATCTATAGGTGGGTTAGGAAAAGTTTCAGGAGGCGATGCAAGTCTAGAAAATAGCACCCAGAGGATTCCCTCAGACCAGCATGAAGGGATACCCTAGAAGACCGCAAACACCCAGGTCAGGGAGGAGGACTTGGTGGTAAATAAGTTAGGGGAAAAAAGGAAAAAATCGAAACCCATTAAGAAGAAGGATATTGAAGACAATTTAGTTTTGGGAATGGATGTCCAGGTGGATGAGGCTATAGAAGTGGCTTAATGCACCCTAGTTGGAAGAGCGAGGGGGAAGAAGCATACAACTCAATTCATTAAAAAATGGGAAGAGCAGGTATGGCAGACAGAACTAGTTAAAGAATTCAAGGTCGCGACTTTGGCAAAAGGATGGTTCAAGGTGAGATTCGAGAATAAAGAAGCGGCGGAGTGGGTAATGGCGAGAAACTGGGCATTTGGAAATTACCCAATATTATTCAAGAGATGAAGCCCAATGTTTGATGCTATGCATGAAAGGACAGATGTATTTCCAGTTTGGGTGCGAGCCCCAGGATTGCCCTCATTCCTCTGGGTGGAATCAGTATTTAGGTCTATTGGGAACAGGTTGGGCACCTTTCTAGAGGCGGATATGTCGTTTCTTCAAACCCAAAATATGGCAATGCCCGGATACTGTTAAATCTAAACCCCACGAGGGGCCTGGCGGAAAAGATAAACATCCAGTATAGATAATACGTTTTTGAGCAGATTCTTGACTATGAGCATCTTCCTTTCAGATGCCATAGATGCCACGTCTATGGACACCCAGCTAGAGATTGTCCCATGGGGAAATACAGAAGAAGGAACCAGAAACCGAAGGAGGAAGAAGGCATGGACGCAGATCAGGAACAACATGTACGGGAAATGGAATTAAAAAAGAATCCGGTGATGGAGTCAATGGAGGTGGACTATCAGCTGGGGGAGAAGGAATTAGAACAGATCACTGTTAGCTCTCTAGGCAGGGAAGGAAGGAACGGAACAAGGCTCGAAATATGAAGGACCGCCTGGATCAGAGCCTGTAAATGAAAGCCTGATTCAGAAGCCTATCAAAGAATTCCAACTTCCATGAGTACAACCCCAGCTGAAGACATTTCGGGTATGAGACTAGACTCAAGTAACCCATCTTTAACTCTTTCTGAATCTAAAGATGATTGCCTGATTACTAGTTTGAAAACTAAAAAACGCTCGCTTGATGATCAATTTCATATTGAAAATTTTGTTGAAAATATCACAGCTGCTATACCCTCTATTGATCTGAACTGTGAGGATGAATCTTCTAAGGAAGCTAAACCTGTTCGGCCTGCGTTACTTGCCATTATAACCTTCGATCCTTAGATAAAAAGCTTGAGCGTCTAGGATCGTTTGGAGGAATAGGTCGAACCTCTCCTCAAATAAAGAAAGTGAGGGGTAGGAAATTGCGCTTATCTAATGCTAAGGTTAGAGCAAAGATTGATGTGGCAGATGGGAAAGAAATGACAATTCATGGGGCGCTTAGAGCTGTGAATCCCCAAGAGACAGTAATAAAATGATTCTGTTATCATGGAATTGTAGAGGGTTAGCTAGTAAACCCAAAAAACTGGCCTTAAAGGAGCCGGTTCTGAGTTTGAAATCGGACTTTATTCTTCTTCAAGAAACCTTAGGCAAAAGTACTGAAGTAGAAAAATCTCTTATGGCTCTACTCCCGGGGTGGCGGTTTTCAGCTATGGATTCTATCAGCCACTCGGGAGGTTTGGCTATAGGATAAAAAGAAGGAAGAGTGAGAATCTTAAATCAATGGGGTTTGGAACGTGCAATGGGAGTAGAGATTCAATCCAAAGATTTTGATGTTCCTCTTAAAGTTGTAAATATATATGGGCCCTGTCAGGGAAGGATGGAGTTCTGGAACGATTTACTGTCTAAAGACATAATGGGAAGAAGCAACATGGTTCTGGGTGGAGACATGAACTTCTCTTTAGGGAGGGCCGAGACCTGGGGGCTGGCGGCAAGAGAAGATCTGCTATCAGAATTTTTTCAAAACTCCATAACCTCTCATAATCTAATAGACATAAATCTTATTAAAATGAAACCCACATGGAGGAACCGAAGAGTGGGAGAAGCTAGAGTTGCAAAGAGACTGGATCGGTTCCTTTTGAGTGAAGATTTGACTGCCAATATTCCTATGTTTCGGCAATGGGTGGGAGAGGGGGGTAGCTCGGACCACTTCCCGATCTTTCTAGAGTTATCCAAGCTACCTAGGAAACCAGCAACGCCTTTTAAATTCAATGCAACATGGTTGCAAGAGGAATCCTATGAAAAAATGTTCAAGGAAACATGGACTCATCCAGATGGAAGCTCCCAGGAGGGAAAAAGCTTACAGTGCATGGAAAACTTAAAAAAGTTAAAAAAAGCAACTATTGAATGTTCAAAGTCAAGGAGGGAGAGACAGAAAGAGGATTTAATCCACATTAATGAAGAGCTCCAAAGGATGGAATGCACAGAGACAGATGGCTACAAATCACAGGAGTCAAAAGAGAAATTTTTACTACTTGAAAAACAGAGGGATCAAATTCTGCTGGCAAAAGAAGAGGAATGGAGGCTAAAGAGCAGGGCATATGGCTGAAGGTTGGGGATGAAAATACGAAGTTTTCTCACAACTATGCAAAACGGCGAAAAATTGCAAATACAATATGGAAGCTAAATAATGAGGAGGGTGAAGAGGCTAGCACCTTCGAGGAACTTTCTATTCTGGGGAGGAATCACTTTCAGAACCTGTTTGCGGATCAAGGGGAACTCAATTTAGCAGAAATTATCAGGATTGCCCAATGTTTCCCCAGATATGTAGAGGATGAGGAGGCAGAGAGTTTAATGAATGAAGTTTCAAAGGAGGAAATTGAAAGTGTTATCAAATCAATGGCAAAAGATAAGAGCCCAGGCCCGGATGGGTGGACCATAGAGCTCTTCCAACATTTCTTTGAACAAATTGGGACAGAATTAACAGAGGTAGTTGAAGAGTCTAGGAAAAAAAGAGAGGTATACAGCCCTTTCAACGCAACCTTTATAGCACTTATTCTGAAGAAGGAGAATCCAGACCCATTTGAAGACTACAGGCCTATATCTTTATGCAACTGTATTTAGAAAGTCATTGCCAAATTGATAGCAGTAAGGATAAAACCAATTCTTTCAAGATGCATCACAAATGAGCAGTTTGGTTTTTTGGATGGTAGCCAGATACATGAAGCTATAGGAGTGGAACAAGAAACTATTCACAGTGTCAAGCAGTTGAAAAGAAAGGGAGCAATGATAAAAATTGACTTATCAAAAGCATATGATAGAATAAACTGGGTTTATATAAGGATGCTCCTCACCCATTTAGGATTTAAATATGAATTCATCAGATGGATAATGGGATGCATATCCAATGTAAGCTTTGCAATTCTAATAAATGGTGCAACGTCGCCTTTCTTTAAAAGCTTCAGGGGGTTAAGACAAGGTTGTCCCTTATCTCCCCTGCTTTTCCTACTGGTGGCAGAAGGCCTGAGTCACCTGATCCGATCAGCCAAAAGAGAGGGAGTAGTAAAAGGATTGGAAGTAGCAGTCAACATGTTTATCACACAACTCTTGTTTGTGGACGACATCTTACTGTTCACTAATGGAACCCTGAATGAAATTAAGGAACTAAAAAATATTCTGGATCTGTTCATGAAAGCGACTGGAATGCAAATAAATTATAGAAAGTCCCAGCTTATCACTGAAGGTTTAAACAGGAATGAGGAAACCCAGATCTCCGCTCTTCTTCCCTTTGAGGTGCTCAGTATGGAGAATCCTTTCAAATACTTAGGTTTTTGGCTGAAGCCTAATGCATATAGGAATCAAGACTGGAACTGGCTGGTGGCTAAAATTGAAGCCAGAATATCTCAATGGAGTTACAAATGGCTCTCCCGAACATGAAGACTAACTTTAATCAAATCAGTGCTCCTAGCCATGCCAGTCTATTGGGTTGCATTAACATGGGTTCCAAAGGGGATTCTAAGGAAAATAAATAGGATTTGCAGTAGGTTCCTCCGGGCAGGCTCAAAGGAGGAACCTGTTCTTCCATGGGTAGCCTGGGACAAAATAGCAAGACCAAAAGAATGGGTGGATGGGGGATAAAAAACCTCACTGATTCCAGTACATCTCTGGCAGCAAAATTGGGATGGAGAATAATGAAAGTGGAGAATCTTTGGACAAAAGTGGTAAAAAGGAAATATATAGACCCCACTCCATTAGAAGAATGGATAAGGAAGCAAGATAAGAAGGAGAAAAATGGTTCAGTGGTGTGGAAAGCCACTATGGAGGCTTTCAAGGTGATAGAACAAGGGCTGGCATGGCAGATTGGGAATGGGGAAAACCTGAAGGTTGGGAAAGATCCTTGGGTTGGATGTAATGAAAAATATGCCCTCTCTCCAGGTCTAATCAGACATCTAGAATCAAAAGGTATCAGGCACCTAAATCAAGTTGAGAAAATTGGTTTCCCAACGATATGGGGGCAAGCATGGAAATCTGGTGAAGAGCTAGGCCTTCGCCCAACCTGGTGGAACAAATGGAAGGTATACACTGAGGAATTAACTCGGTCTAATGTTAGGATAAGGGACATAAAGGATCAGTTGGTCTGGGCACACGTTGAAAATGGATCGTACTCCCCAAAATTCAGATATAAATATCTAATGAACAGAAAAGGATGGGGAGACCCGGAATGGTGGGACAAGCTGGTATGGAAACTAAAATGCGCAGCAAAAGCTAGACTATTCCTTTGGTGCATTTTAAAAAGAAAAATTCCTACTTGGGACTTGCTTCAAGCCAGGTACAAACAAGGGTCGGGAAGATGTCCTCTATGCAAGTCGGATTCTGAAAATATAAGCCATATATTCCTCACATCCCCTTTTTTCCAAACAGCCTAGGCAGAGGTCGGGAAACTCATTGGAAAAAGGATTGAATGGGAGGGAGAAAATGTTCAAGAGGTATGGGATAAATGGTGGCACAATTATCCCGATTGGAAAATGAGGAATCTTCCACCTATCATATGCTGGGGAATCTCGATTGCAAGAAATAGGAGTATATTCATGGAGAAGGAAACCACAACTGAATCAATTGCAATTCAAAGTACTGCTATCCTTGAAAATATCCCTGATTCAGAGGAAGGAATTAATACCAGGCAGATCAGAGAAGGGATTCCATGGGCATATTTCGTGAGGCCTCTCAGAACAATTTAGCAGGAGCAGGAATGGTTATGCATTTTAGCAAAACCCAGTCTTTAAAAGCATCTGTAGGGCTAGGCACAGGGACAAACAATTATGCAGAACTATCAGCATTAAAACTCCTACTATGTAGGCGTATTCACAGGAACATTCTCACAGTTCAGATCTTTGGATATTCTTTATCTGTTATTAATTGGGTCAATGGTCAAAGGAGATGTCACAATTATATGCTCAGACCCTTGCTAGAAGAAATTCTGTCCTTGAAGACTTCTTTTAATGTATTTTCAATATGCCATATCTACAGGGAGCGAAACGTTGCAGCGGACAACCTTTCTAAAGAAGGTATACAACAAGTTATGGGCAGCTGGAAAGTAATGGAAGAAGATCAGGGACTGATCCGCGTGTCGGATCATCCTCCGTACTCTTAATATTTCCTATTTATGCAGTTATATAGTTTTTCTTATGTTTATGCATAAACAATTGGAACCTACTATTTTTTGTTTGAACTACTTGTTGACAAACATCGCCACAGTTTTTTGTTGAATGACGTTTCGATTTTCGTTTTGATCTGTTTTCCTCTTAAGAGGAAGCCCAGGAAATAGTAAATGGTCATAACCAGACGGATCACTTTCTTTTGGATTGTGCTTAGTGCTAGATGGGCTGAAAACGAAATTGTTTTAATACGTTTTTCCAGCTGACCTGAAGCCAGATTTTGAGATACATAAAGGACTGTTTCTTTTTGTAGCAGCTCTATGAGTCCTTCATACAGCAAACGGAATGCGTTTGTCATATACTTGTAACTTTTTATGTTTAATGACAAGTTCGCTTTTTTTCTTGGAAAAAAAAAACTCATGATCCACCCCTATTGGGAATATTTTATGTGCATTTTGTAATTTATATATGAATTTCAAGCCTTGTGTTAAGTCACCACTGGATGCTATTGTAAATTCTATTTTTTTTACCCTATCAAAAGTAAATTTTGAATCCAAGGTCCAATTCACTTTTCCATCACTAGTTTTAAAGACTTGTAAGTAGCATATTCTAAACACTTGTAAGTATCCTTGACACTATTAGTTTCAAAAACTTGTAAGTAGGGCAATCTAAAGTTTATTTTTGGAAGGTATATTTTTCAATGAGTTTTTCAAAATTTGTGGTTGAAAATTATTGGCATAAATTAAGTATGGTGGGGTTTTCAAAACTCCAAATTGTTTTTGAATTCAAAACTACATTTCAAGTAATTAAAAATAACTATATTCCCCAAAATATAAGCTCAAATTCTCGAGAAAAGGGAAAAACTTAAAATAGTTAGGCTTCACCCTTTTCAGTAAAACTTATGTGGTTTTTTTAATGGTGCCATTTTCCATCACGAGGAAAGCTTCAAGGATACAGAGGGACTTGTATCGTCAGTTTCATTGTCTTGAGTGATGTTGAATTCCATACTTTATGTTTCATTGATATGCATCTCAAATGGGCCTTCCATAACTTTTTTTTTGTAATAAAAAAGATTAGGTCTATGAGTGAGATTGAGGGAGGAGATTCATCGATGTCACAAATCAAGAGTCAAGATCACCTATTTTTGGTTGCTTCTTGTTCCCCTCCTCTAGCATACATTTTATTGCAAATCAAGAGTCAAGATCTTTTATTCTTGGTTGGTTGTTGTTCTCCTCCAATATACATTTCATAATAAAATGTATTAATGGACCATTTTCTTGTGCGTGGGATCAAACAATATCAACATTCTCCTCACTAGTTGTGGTTCCTTATTGTTTGTGGTATACGAACACCCTTTTCATGGAAATGTATGCACTTTGAAGCATTTCAAATTCCAATTTACAAATTATATATGTGTTTTGAATTCACCATTTCATTTTAGTGGTGATGTTTGTCAATTAGAACCCACCACCTAAAAATGTCATTATTAGGCACCAACGTATGAAGGAGATGAAGCCATTAGAGGAATGGATGCTTGACCATGCCATTGGAAACTTTGTGAGTGCACCTTTTGAATTAAAGATCGCAACACGTCACCTTTCTTTGCATGGTGGTTTGTAAAGGCCATCTCAAGAAAACATCATTCCTTAGGTGAAGAAGTTTCTCTTTGTCACCTATCTTGGCATATGCCATAAGGGTAGGAACTTGATTTATAGTTTTATATTTCATTTTTTGTTTTCCAAGGTTCTATCCACATTTATGATGTCTAGGTTTGATGTATTATTTTCTCTTTGTCGCCTACCTTGGCCTATGCCATAAGGGTAGGAACTTGATTTATAGTTTTATATTTAATTTTTTGTTTTCCTAGGTTCTATCCACATTTATGTTGTTAAGGTTTGATGTAGTGTTTTCATGGTTACTTTGCCCATATTTCAACTTGATGTATTATTGTAATGTTTCCTTTGGTAAGTCTTGATTCCGTGAAACCCTAATTTGATTCATAATGAATGGTGATTCCGCACTTGTATTATTTTTATGTATTTCTGTTTAAATATAATAGTTTTATGTTAGATGTATTATTTTCCTGATTTCTTTTCCAAATTTCATATAGATATATTATTATTATTTTAGGTTGTAAATCATGTTATTACTTTCAATATTCAAAAGTATGGTTTGGACAATTGAAGCTTTTGGATTTTAATGTCTCCATAGGTGTTTTATGAAACACCTTTTGGATTAGTCTATTAGATGTACAATTTGATTAAGGAAGCAATGATGCTTTTACATATAATTGAGTGTTTCCTAGAAATTTTTGAGAACATCTTATCATTCCCCATCTTTACATAATCAACATATATCTATCTTACCTCCCAATATACCAAGTACCAAGAGGGATCAAATGTCTTAAGATGCAAACCTCCTTTTCAATGCATATCTTGAGGAAAGATTCCCAGCTTGACAAGTTTAATTCTTCTATGTTCTTGGTTAATCTAGAGTTAAGATGTATCTATATTGGTTTTGAGCAAAACACTAATAAAATGTTTTAATAAAAAAAATTAATTTTCACACATTTTGTATAATATATACATAGTTCACATTGAAACATTTTATTTATGACATTCTCCACAATAAAATTTTAATATATTCCCTCTCATATTCAGAAGTACAAAACATATATATATATATATATTATATATATTATATATATATATATATATATATCTGTGTATGTATGTATGTATGTATGTATGTCCATCTATATAGAGAGAGTTATTTCTGTTATTAATATTTTTTTAAATATTACATGTCAACTCTTTATTAATCAGTGAAGGAATTACAAATCTACCACATACTTCTCTCTCTTTTTCTCTCTTATGTTAAAATCTTCTACTCAATATGCATATTGAAATATTTGATGTATCACTCACATTAAACATTTTTTTGGTTTTTAATATTTTGTAATTATTACATATCAACTCCACAAATAATGTAAACTTTGAAACGGAAACTATAAACTCAAAACGGGAACTCTGGCCAAAAAAACATAAAAAACAGTGCTAAAAATGAAAAGTGTGTACACTGGAACGATGGTTTTTTTTTTATGGACAATTTTGAACATGTTTTAAAAATGGCAGTGAAAACAAAATTTTCGTGCAAAATACACCTTGAAAACGAAAAAGTGATTATACTGGAACGATGATTTTTTTTTCAAAGTCAATCTTCAAAATTTAAAAAAAATGCTAGTAAAATGATCCAACAACATAAAAATGACTCATAACTTCTCATTTAACACCATATGGAAATAAAAAAATTTATTTCAAGATATGATGCATACATTAGTTAGATAAAATGTCTTAAACAATTATTCCAAATCACTCATATTTTCTTGCACACCATTAGAATTCACATTTTCAGATGAGTGACTGGATGTTGACGAAGATGTTCCATATTCTTCCCTTTCATTAACTAGTGTCCCATTTGAGTCCACATGCATGCCCATCATTTCAGGTTTCAAAATTCTTCTAGATCTATGATTGGTTTAAGTGGACTCCCATCTCAACACTGTTCCTTCTGGTAACAACCTTTTCAGAATCTCTATCGTCTTGAAGCAAAGAGTTCCTCTCTTTGTTAAATTGAAGTCATAAATAAGTATATCAACATCCTCCAATTTCAATATGTCTGTGGCGATGATTTATATTCATGCCCTTTCTTTTTCTCTTTCCGCCATTTTTTTTGTCAGCTACCATCTCTGGCTTATACACACCATTGAATGGGTGTGTATTTGTGGCATACCAATGTACTTCAACACTTGTAACATCCTCATTTTCTGTAAAGACCTTTATGACTTTAGCAACCCAGAATGGATAGCCATTGGGATCTCCATTTGCTAGCACTGCAATCATGCAACCCTCCTTAATATCATGTATCGAACCCTTGTAAAGGTCTTCCATGGCTTCACATTGTGCATGAGACCTTATGGAACCAATATACATCTCTCTTTTCTCTGCCTGTGAAGAATTAATAATACCTTGAGATTGTTGTTGTTCAACAATGTTTATTTTCTCATGTGCATTCGATACATTTTGTGGCCAAATAAATGGATTTTTCAAAGGTATATCTTCATTTGTTGTTGTTGAAATGATATCACTTTGATTATTGAAAAATGAGTCCCACCAAACTGAATCAACAATGTCAAAGTACTCATATGTATATCTAATACATTTTTTAATTTCTTCTGGGCAATCAGAATAATTTATATCTCTATTTTGTCTGCGTGCATTGTGAACTTCACCAACTAATTGTAATAACAATATTTTTTATGCAAATATTGGATGATCTGGAATGAACTTCAAAAATTGCAAACCTGATGATGGTGCCCATTCTGCAATAGTTGAATACTTCTTGCCCCATATTAGTGTTTTCCCATCAATTTTTTTGATATGAAATTGATGTTGGAAG
>APFE030429410.1:1453-20365 GCA_000404065.3 Pinus taeda | reverse complement strand
ATATATATATTCCTTCATCTCTCCTTTGTCTCTCTATCTCAACCCCCAAACACACACTCTCTCACTCCATATATATCAATCTCTTTGTCCCTCTCTCCATTTCTCTCTTCTTCCCTCTCTTCACTTTCCACCTATATCTCTATGTCCCTTTGTCTCTCTATATCACCTCCAAAACATACACTCTCTTTCTCCAATCTATCTATATATCCCCCCCTTCTCCTCTCCCTCTCTCTCTCTCTTCCCCTTCTCTCCCTCTTCCCTGCTTCTATCTCTCTTCCCTCCTGTTGCCCTCTCTCCCTCTCTCCATCTTCCTTATCACTCCCTCTCTATCTCTCCACCTTTCTCTCTCTATTTCTTGCTTTTTACCTCCCTCTCTCTCTCCCTCCAACTCCCTCTCGCTTTCACTCCCTCTCTCCACTCTCTCTCATCCTCTCTCTCTCCCTTTCTGTCCCACGTCTCTCTCTCTCTCTCATCCCTAAAGATACACTCTCTCTCCATCTCTCCCTTGTCACTCCCTCTCTCTCTCCACTTCTCACTCTCTATGTATTTCTTCTTCCTTCCCTCTCTCCCCCTCCAACTCCATCTCCCTATCCCTCCCTCTCTTCTCCTCTCTCTCAAGTCTTCTCTCTCATACTTTCTCTCTCTCCCTTTCTCTCCTACCTCCCTCTGTCTTCGCCCCATCTCTCTCTCTCTCTCGCGCGCACTTCCCCATCACACTCTTCCTCTCTCGCAAGTCCTGTCTATCATTATTTCTCTCTCTCCCTTTCTCTCCTACCTCCCTCTCTCTTCCTCCATCACTCTCTCTATCTCTCTCTCTCCAATCCTCTCTCTTCCCCCATCACTCTCTCTTTCTCTCTCGATGTTACTATATCCCTCGCTCTCCCCTTCTCTCTCCTTCTCTCCCCCCTTCTCTCTATCTCTCCTTCTTTATCTCTTTATCTCACCCCTAAACATACACAACTCTCTCTATCTCTCACTTGTCACTCCTTCTCTCTCTCCACTTCTTACTTTCTATGTCTTTCTTCTTCCCTCCCTTTGTCCCCCTCCAACTCCATCTCTATATCCCTTTCTCTCTCCTCTCTCACAAGTCATATCTCTCCTTTTCACTCCTACCTTCCTCTCTCTCTCTCTCTTTGCCCTCCAATCCTCTCACTATCTCCCTCCCTCTCTCCTTCTCTCTCTCCTCCCTTCATGTTTGTATCTCCCTCTATTCTCTTTCCCTTCTCTACCTCTCTCACTCCTCTCCCTCCCCCTCTCTCTCTTCATTCCTCCTCTGCCCTCTCCTTTAGTTTATCTCCATCCCTCCCTAGTCACTACACCTCTATCACTCTATGTTTTTGACCTTCCCTCCCATATATATCTAGAGATAATATATATCATGATATATTAATATATATTATAATATAAAAAATTTACTATTGTATTAATATAAAGTTATTAAATTTAATAATATTAATATTAGGGTTAATAATATTTTCTTGCATGGTATTAATAATAATTTAGCCAATAGACTTCCCCTAAATAAAACCATTTTTTTTAGTGTTAGTAAGTATAAAGAGGTTTATGGAGTAAATTAAAAAGAGGTTTTATTTATTTATATTTTTATTTATCATCTCTTCTATTTACATGGTATTTGCTCCATAGGCTTTGTATATAATTAGATGTTGATTTGTAATCCTATTTGATATATTTGTATTTATTTACCATGCCTCTTGATACCTCTTTTATATTTATTTATTTAACATAACTTTTTTATAAATATGGTATTTGGCCATGGTAACCTCATTCTTCTATTTTTTGCAGCTTTTGTTAATATAAAGAGGTTTATGGAGTAATATAAGAAGTTTTATTTATTACCATACCTCACGAGTAAATAATTAAAAAAAAATAAAAAAATAAAAATAATTAAAAAATTATTGTTAAAAAAAAAATTATTGTCTATTTTGGTTTTTTCGGGAGAGCGTGGATTTTTGTAATATACTTCTTTGCAGTTCTGCTCCATGTTATCTTGATGGTTTTGTTTTGGCCTTGCTCCATGTTATCTTGATGGTTTTGTTTTGGCCTTGGTTTATGCTGCCACATGCATGTGGCTTTATTCACACTCTTTCGAGCATGTTTTCATCACGATCTTGCAGGTTGATTTGGTTGGGTAACCTGTCATAATTGATGTTGACAGTTTGTGGTGCATCTCCTTCATACAGGTTCTCAGTGGGGTAGTGGCACTGTTTCAACATATTTTTCTAGAAAAATGGAGTTTCAATGGTTACGTGCTACTCTGTCTGGCTCATTTGAATGTTTCTTTCTACAACCGTCGGACATCTTGTAATTTTGTGTTCTGTTGTCTTTTCTGGCCAAGTGGCTTGGCTCATATGTATTTTATGTTATGTGTGTCTCTTTTGGTCAAGTGACTTGGCTCATATGTATTTTGTTTTATGTGTTTTATGTTTGTTTGTGTGTTTTTTATCCTTTCTCTTCTATGGTTTGTTGAAGTGAATAATATGTATCTTGTCTTTTCCAGTGTAATGTTGGTTGTTTACTTGGCTCTTGAAACTGAGCCCATTTGGATCGTCATACTGAGTTAGGTTCTGATGCTTTAGATTTTTCTACAAATATATGATGTAATTTCATATTGTTTCCAATTTAGTAAACGAAAGAGAAAGGTTACACCAAAGGCATTATTACACAACGAAAACTTATCAAATATGAATAAATTATGAAGCTTAATTTCTAAAAAGCAGTGCTCAGCCTCGCAGTCACATTCTCTCACACACTCAACCCTCTGCGATACTTTCAGAAGAATCATTTCGAGGAATGTGAGAGTCCCGAAGAATAAAACGTAGTATGAAACATTTTGTTGGAGAAAGTTTCTGATATTCCAATGAAGGAATTAGGAGATCCTTGTCCTTAAATTGATTCGGGCTCTGCTAACCTTAATCCGAATAGTATGTTTGCGTTCATTGAATTAGAAAGTAGAACACAAATAATAACATCATGTCTAAAAGGAATTTACACATAACACTCTAATACAACAGAAACCCTAAATCTGCCCACGCTTTTGTACTCTGTTAAATCTACTAAATATTATTGTCGACATACAATCGGAAGGACCGTGAAGATGTCCCATAAAATCAGGATGAAGTACCGAAAAATGATGTACGCAAAATAAAACGAAAAGTATTTTGTTGGAAAATATTTCAACCTTCCATAAATTGATTCGGCCTGTGCGAACTTGTATTCATTCACTTAAAAAATAGTACACAAATAATACCAAACCGTTCCAAGAAATTTACAAATAACACACTAACCACAACACAAACGCTAAATCTGTCCACGGTGTTAAAATCTGTTAATCCCAATCAACATATTTCATGTCGACATACAATAGGAAGGACCGTGAAGATATCCTTTTATTTCATAGATGGTTAAATACTGTCTCTCATCTCTTCCAGAAAAGAATAATCTCGACAAATTCAATACCATCATGTCATATACATAAAGGATATGATATTTATCAGAAGAAATTATTGGCCGCTTCTTTATGATTATAAAAAACAGAAAAAAAGTAGCCGCAATAGATGTCAGTAAAATCGAGAGGCCAAGAAGGGGATGAATGAGGCCATGAGAGCGGCGATTAAAGAGGGAACTACGGACATTGAAGCAGACCCTGCCTCCATTGATGGACTGGGAGATGGTGCACACACATCTGCTGCTGTTGCTGCAGCTCCCACCATTATCATCACAACGGCAAAGAAAGATGCAGATGCGTAGTTACTGGTGCCTGCCATTCTCGCTCAACGCACACAACACGCCTGTTACTACTAATTGATGCGGCAAAGCAGAAACCTTAAGCAAAATCCCTGCGAGTAAATCGAAATGTCAAACAGACGAACCCAAATGCGAAACGGCAATCCTCTCTTTGAGATTCGAACACTCGACCAGGAGAGACCGAGATGTAATATTACAGAATTTGCAAAATAGAGTAGCGTGTATTTATAATAGGGTGCGCCTAATTTCTTTTTATAATATTATTTTTTCGGAACGCGTGATTTATGGATTGGCCACAGGCAAGGAGACAGCATGGCAATACGTGGGTGTGGACGGGATACGCGCTTTGTCTTGGCCATCTTTCTGTACTTTTTGTTGACCCATTCCAGTCCACGTGGCAGAAAAAAAGCAAGTTAGGGTACCGCAGGTAAAGTAGGTTCGATTCACATCTGTCTAACACCTTTGAGTTGTGTAACACAAGTAGGTCGGTCCATGTTTTGATGGCTCTCCTTTCGGAAAATTGTGGCTTCATCAAAATTTTCAATCAAAATTTCATTTGAATATTTGGGGTTGTCCTATTCTAACTTCGAATTTTCAATCAAAATTTCATTTGAATATTTGGGGTTGTTCCTATTCTAACTTCAACGTAAGTTACATGGAAAATTTCAAATGGCAGATTCTCAAACAGGATTCTAGTATTTTATTTTATTTGAATGCTCGGAACATTCATAGAAAAACTGAAGTTCCAAGATTTTAATTCTAGAAAAGTCTTGAATCTCCCCTGAAAGTATTGCACAGCGGCTCACAATTAATTTCCTTCCCAGCTTCAAATCATTTTCGCGTCTCGTAAGCGAATATATAGAATTAAATTTAGCTATAAATAATATTTTTAGTTAAATTTTAAAACGGGTTTGTTATATTATTGCTTCTATGTACCTGGATCATGAAGGTAATATCTGCTAAGAAATCTTTTTCCATTCAAGATTTTTCTTTCTTTGGTTTTTAATTCACTTTTTGAAACTCTCCAGAGATGCTCTGTTTTTTGATCTTTTTGTAATATATTCTTGAATATGTATGGTTTATGAATGGTCGATATATCTCGGCAACAAGTTTATATCCCAGGAAATATCATGTGTTGTGCAAAAAGTCTTGTATTTGGTTCATTGTGTGTCAGCTCCAAAGCTTTCATTCCGGATGCACATAGTATCCAGTTTTTTTTAGTTTCTGAGCTTCTCCAACTTTTAAAAGCTTATGATGTACTATTTGTCATCTTTATATTGTCTCAATATAATACAATCATGCTTTTTAGTTCTGAAAAAAAAATTAAAAATTAAAAAAATATATATATATATATATGATATATATTATATATATATAATTTGTGAAAGTTATGTTCAATGCTATTTTGAATCAATTTGTTGATTTAATAAGTATTCAATATTTAAATTAACAAGTAATTAAATTTAAATAGTTTTTTAAATAATTAAAATTTAAAATTAATAATATTAATATATATATATATATATTATATATATATATATTATATGATGCTGATTATTATTTTATATATATATATATATATATATTAAAATTTAGCATAATCCACGTTATGTTTTGACTTTTTTTTAGTACGAAAAAAACAAGATTTTTATTAATATGGGCATATTTACATATAAAACCTCTGAAAGGAGTAGTGTCATAATCTAGAACATGATAGATCCCAGGATAAAACTATCATGTTCAATGGTGGCCTTCTTTGCCAGCTTAGAAACCACATCATCATGGAGCATGATTCTAATCAAAAGATCAAAAGATTGATAGATAAAAAGGTTCCCAGCTACACAAAAAGTATCAAATCCGAAACTCAAAGGAAAATACACGGGAAAGATTACATACCTCGAAGAGAGCAACTGATGATAGAGATGTGGGAAAAACAAAACCGACAGAGAACTAGGTACCTGGTATGGAAAAATCCTCTATCAAAAAAAAGGTGTTTTGCATTTGTACCTCCAATTTCCATATACCAGGGTTGATAGTGAGTCCCTTCTTTGATAACTTGTCTGCCACTGAATTGAGAGACCTATCCACATGGCTGATTGAATATGACTGATCACTGTCCCATGAAAGTTTTATCCTATTGACCCATCCTGATAGAGATGGAGACTTGTTTGTTAACTGCCCTGTAGCAAGACCAATAGTGTTTTTTGAGTCCCCATAAATCTGTAGCCGTTGGATATCAAGGAAAGAGGAAAACTGGAGAAGACCGACTAATGCCGTTGCCTCAACCTTATTATTTGTACCACATCCACCATGCCAGTATATAGAATAGTGTAAGTCTTCTGACATAGAGAGATAAACACCGCATGCACACTTTTCTCGCTGAGCAGCACCATCAAAGAAGGCCCTAGGGAAGCTCGTCGATTGCAATGTATGGATACCAGGATTGTGTGATCTACCCAGGATTGTGTGATCTGCCAGAGGACTCTTTTTTTTGGGATGGAAAGATACATCGAAATAATTTGATCAAACAGAGGCAAATAATGTTCTTTCCCCTCCCGGAAAATAGTATTGTTCCTTTTCTTCCAGACTACCCAGAAAAAAAGAAGGGGAATAGATCTAAAAGCATGTTTTTGCAAACTCCACCAACCTAAAGCCTCTTTGATATCTGTATGCTCTATAAAATGAAAGCAAAAAAAAACTGCTGCTACAGGCGAGAAAAATGTGGTTACAATTTTCATCCTCCTTTTTGCAAAGAATGCATCTGCCAGGGCCAGACCACTTCCTTTTTTTGAGATTCTCCCAAGATAGAATTTTGTTATGATATACAAGCCAGGAAAAGTGAATGATTTTGTTGGGAGCTCCAGATTTCCATAAAGAGGCAGGAAAGATAAATTGATGTGGGCTCAGAATCGATCTTATCGGGGCCAAATAGATATCTTTTACCTTTAAAACTTCATAACTCTTTACCCCTCTCCATGTGAGATAATCCTTCCCATCACAATTGCAGATACAAGAACCCCTTATTGAAATCATAATACTATCCCACTGTTGAGCATATGCTTGATTGAGTCCTAGAGAGGGGAAACTCTTCCATATAGGAAAATGCCCCTGCCAGTCTTCAATAAGTTGATTCTAGTAAAAAATCCCTGATCTATGAAGAACCGCAATGATTGCACTAGGAAAGCGAAACTCCTCTCCCAGACCTGTGATATGATCATAGCCAATGAGCACATCCTTCCGATTTTGAAGGTTCCATTTTAGATTCTTTAGAAAGAAAGATTGTATTCTGCAGAAACTCTTCCAAATGGCCGATCCCTGAATTTTGTCAATAGTACCAGACCGGTACCAGAAAGGGAGATCTTTGTTCTCTATATACTTCCTTCTGATAATCGTACTCCAAACACTAGACCCATTGATACATCTCCATAATGATTTGCATAAAAATGCCTTACCAAAATTCCTAATATTCATAATTCCCCATCCTCCTAGAATCTTAGGAAGGGAAATTTTTTGGAGACTAGATAGATGATATTTACTTTTATGTTTGCTTCCACCCCAAATAAAATTAGCCATTAATCTGTTCAATTTAGTTATAGCACTGGAGGTGAAGAAGGAAAGGTGAGCCCAATACACAGTAATCTGGGCTAACACAAATTGGGCCAACACCACCCTACCCGCAATGGAAAGGCATTTGAACTCCCACCCTTCAATTCTCTTATAAAACCTGTCCGGCAACCACAACCAATCAGAGACTTTGTAACCTGCAGGTCTAAGATGAAATCCTAAGTATTTAAAGCCCTCCTTTAAAGGCTTGGCACCAATATTAAATAGATTCGATAGATAATCCAACATTTCCTTGTCATCCCCATCAGAAAAGAAAGATGATTTTCCTTCGTTTATAATGATACCTGAGGCTAATTGAATTTTTTTTAGAATTTCATGAATATATTCCCATGACATTCTACATAACATACCAAATATCATGATATCATCAACAAAAAGGCTGTGGGAGATATTGGAACCACGACAAATCCTAATAGGTTTGCATTTTTTATCTTTTACCGCCCCATTAATATGGACACTGAGAGAGTCCATAGCTAGGATAAATAGCAATGGAGACAGGGAGTAGCCCCGGCAAAGACCTCTAGCAATAGCAAAAAAATTTGTGGGGATGCCATTAATAAGGACAGCATAATTTACGTTCTCCACACATGCCATAATCCATTCAATACAGTCATATTTTAAGCCAATCTTGCAGAGAATACATCTTAAGAAACCCCAATCTAGGCTGTCATATGCTTTCTTCAGATCTCGCTGCAAAATGGCTGCACCTATCTACTTGTGATGGATAGAGTGCAAACACTCTTGAGTATTTGCCACAGCCTCTATAATATTCTTGTTCCTTAGAAAACCATGTTGTTCATATGTGATATGCTCTCACAGAATACTGCGGATTCTATTGGCAATAATCTTAGAGGAGATTTTATAGATTGCATTGCAGAGGGAGATCGGTCTAAAGTCTGAAAATGAGATAGCTTGTTTCTTTTAAGGAATGAGGGCTATATAGGTCGATGTAAAGTGAGGATGAAAGTATCCCCTCATACGTGGTTCCTCCACCATGGCCAGAATGCCATGCTTCAAAAGATCAAAAAATGGAGGTAAAATTCAATGGTCCAGCCATTAGGGCCAAGACTTTTATCCTTTTTGAAGGATTTCATAACTTGAAGGAGCTCGTTTTCTGATACAAGCTGAAAAAAGGAATTGTTTTGTTCATCATTGAACATGGATGTAAAAGGAGCAATTCCCCATAAGATGTTCTCGTTACAAATATTATCATTCCTTTTATAGAAGTTTTTGAAGAAAGACACTGCTTCCATTGAAATATCCTCATGTGAGAAAAATTTGTTTCCATTATCATTCTGAATTTCCCAAATCGCTTTAATTTCTCTTCTATGATTCGCAAACCTATGGAAAAACTTTGTATTCTGGTCACCTTCCACCAGCCACAAAGCCCTACTTTTCAGTCTCCAAGAAGATTCCTCAATAGCTAGTAATTTGTGCCTTTTCCTTTCCAAATCATGTATCTCATTACGGATCGAAAATGAAATATTATCTACTTTTAGATATCTAGCTAATCCATCCAGACAATCTTGTATCTGTCTCAAAGCAGCTTTGTTAGCTAATTTTTTCTTTCTCTACCATTCCTTGACCTTAACTTTTAATTCCCTCAAATTACGTAGAAGATGAAGTGATGGAGAAATGTTCTCATTGGAAGAGATAGGAGACCAAAAAGTTTTCACAAGTTCATTGAACTCCTGGTCCTCCAGCCAAACTCTATTAAATTTAAATGGATGACCTTTCTTAAATCTTCTATTTCCCCATTATAAAGAAATTGGCCGATGATCAGAAATGAAGCAGTTTATAATATGGGAGGAGGTCCTGCACATACGAACCAACAGGCTATCAGATATCAAAAATCTATCTAGTCTTTTAGCCACATAAGAGGATCTGAAATGACTGTTATCCCATGTAGGCCCCATGGATTGGGGGAGAATATCTGACATGTTATGATGGAGGAAAGCTTCTTTGAGACTTTTAGCTAAAGGATCCATCTTCCTACCATTGCCCCATACCTCATCTCCACATAAGGTACAATTTAAGTCCCCACCAATGAGCAGATATTCAAATTGCAAACATTCTGAAGATAGAAATCTATTCCAAAAGGGACAATGGTCGCATATATTCAAATTGCAAACATTCTGAAGATAGAAATCTATTCCAAAAGGGACGACGGTCTTTATAAGGAGCGTATATATTTAAGATATGAACAGAATTAGCAAAACCCCTGATATTTACAAGTAAAAGGATTCCAGCAAAACATTTGAATGCCTTTGTTGTTATCCATAAAGGATTCCATAGAATTACAAGACCTCCAAAGAGACCAATGGCATTAGTAGAAACTATGTGCCATTGAGGAAACATATGCCTAAAATATTTGATTGAGTCTCCCACCGGATGCATGGTTTCTTCTATTAATATAATATTAGGATGGCTAGAAGAGAGAATCTTCTTTAGGGCAAGAAATTTCTAGTCCGCCCCCAGACCACGAATATTCATTGATATGATGGAAGTCGTGTCTGATAGTCAATGGCCTTACATGCTCCAAGAGGCCCATTATCAGATAAATCAATTATTGGAATATCGACCAGGGAAGATTCCAAGCTCCTATGGGTAGTGGCAGACCTACCCCGAAAGTGCCTAGATCCTCTATTCTATTTTCTTCTCACTGTAATATTCCGAGCAGAGTTAGGACTGATGTGAGGAGGAAAAGAGGGACCTGGCTTATGAATGGTAAGAGGGGATAGTGTAAGGGAAAGCATATCCAAATCACTACCTATAGATTTTGAAGGAGAAGGAACTGGAGAATTTGGGGGAGTAATAGATGGACGAGGAGAGAATCTGTTTGGAATGAAAGGTATACTGTTGCACTTCAAAACCTTCTCTAGTTTTGATAGGGGAGATATATCCAAAACTTTCTCTTTCCCTTTATTAGATGAGGAGGGATGTTTAGGAGAAGGGGAAGCAGAAGGAACATACGTAATATTAGATATATGATTCATATTGTTTCCAGTTTTGGAGAATTGGGTGGTAATGGGACTTCACTGCAATTAAGAGGTTCCAAAGGGTGTGATATAATAGGAGGTTTAGGTTCAAGATGGCATCCATGAGAAGAAAACTTTTTGCATGATATGGATACAGAACGATGTTCCTTTCCGAGGGGACCACAGGACTTGGAAAGTGGAGAGAGAAGAGAAGATAATGAATTATGCATACCTCGAGAAAGTGACCCACTGATAATTGAATTCCAACCACCCTCTAGGTCCTTTTTCTTAGGAGCAAGAGAAATATGACTAAATTGATTTGTCCTTTTATAGTTTCTTTCCCATCGACGATGGTTGCAATTTTCTTTCAGGTGTCCAGTTTTATGGCAAGTAGAGCAACAGAATAGGACACCCCAGAAATCCAATCTTTGTTTCAAAATTAAATCTCCCCACATAAGCTCAATATGGTCAGGAAACCCCCCTCGAAATTCCTTTTCTATTAGAATCCACACCACTCTTTTGTCTTTTGCACCCAGACATTTCGGGTCTACATATATAAACTTTCCAATTGCATTCCCTATATTAGAAAGAGTCTCACAAGTCCATAATTCTATAGGGAGGCCTGGGAGCTTAATCCAGATGAGGTTATTAGCAGGTGTATTCTTCAGTGGGTTATAACCGATATACCACTTATGAAGGGCTAGAAAACTCTTATCATGCACCCACGGGATAGAGAGGATTTTCTTAAGATCTTTCTCATCAATGAAATGAAAGCTATACCAGTCTTTCTTTAATCTGACAATTGTAGGAATATATCCAAGCAATTGATTCCATCGATGCCCAAGCCATGCATGCATCTGTGACTCATCCATATCCGGGAAGTGCCACTTTCCAACTAGGGCTCTCTTCTGTAAGCTTGTAATTCGATCAGCTAGGAAAACACTGTCAAGGTTGCATGCAGAGGGTGGCGGAGTAGTCTTCATGGTTTGCTGATGTTTTTTACGTCGCGGGAAATCATCCATGCCACCTTCCTTATCCCGTGTCATATGGACAGGAGGTATAATTGTGTTTGCCACCTCAGATTGCCAATCTTTACGTAATGATCCACTACCAAAGGCTTTCTCTACCTCTATAATAGCTCGTACCAACGCTGACGAAGCAGACACATCAGATGAGATTTCCATATGTACTATAGAGAAGGACAAAGAAAGTACTGGAGACAGCTCGTCCTAAAAAAGAATGACACACGTAGCTTAGAAAGTTAGGAGGATAATAAAAGCTACAGGAAATATAGAGGGATCAGATATACGAATAGAAATGGAAATGGTAGTAAGAAAATCCTATCAGATTTTCTTAAGTGGAAATTTTTGAAAGTTGAATATTTTCACGGAAGTACAACCTTACGGACTGATGAGATATATGTGCGAGGGTATAAAAACCGATAGAGCTAATTAGAAATTTAAAATTAGCTGATGAAAGAGATCACATCATAGCCAAAATGACGGTTAAGAAAGTCATCCAGAACGTGCCAACCCATGTGTCACGAATACCAAACATGAAAACTCGAGTCCATACCATTCCAGAGAATTCCAGAGCAAGGAGTTGGAAAACCAAAACCTTACCAGAAATTAACCCCAGAAAAACCAAGAGACCTGCAAACCTAAGGACCCATCTAGAACCCTGAACCTAAGAGCTGTCCAAGTGAAACGAAAATGGAAAAGCCTTAGACTGTAGCAGGAAATATGATGAAAAAAAAATACCATAGTATCATGGAAATCAGGAACAATCAAGACAACAACATATACAACTATAGCATATACACCAGAAATTCCCTATTCTACAGGGAGCATCAGTGCAAGGCCGGGAAATAATGAAATGGTTTGTAAATATTGTGCATGGGAATTTCGAAACAAAGACTTCCTTAATTATCAGGTAAGAACTCTGCAATAGTAATTCTAACCGAACAAAACGCATTTAAGCTTTACCATATCAATTGCAAGGAGTAAGGAACCACTCAGAATGAAACTAAAAAACCAGAGAGAAGATATGGAAAAAACTGAAATATAGTAGCACAACTCATCAGAAACCGGAAGGAGAACTGATACCATACCTCTGTGCTCCGCGCGAGGAATTCATTGCAAAAGAGAGAACCCTAAACCATCAATATTGCCTGCAAATCCAGACCCAACGAAGAATTCTCCTCTTCAACAGGAAATCTCAGAACCGAAATAAGACTGATACTCACTTAAAAGGGGAAATAAGGTTATCAAATACCCATCCGAAGCAAAACTAAGATGACCAGAACCATACTTTCTCATGATATACTCCAAAGAGTAAGACAGAAAGAAAAGGTTCAGTCCATGCTAAACATGGACGAGCAAAGAAACCCACTCAGGATGATGAGAAGAGGATTAAAACCGGCAAGCATCTATTATCATGGAGACTCAAATCTATGGTCATGGATGCGAGTAAGGAAAAAGGTGAAAGTTCAATGAATGAAATGAAAATGCGGAAAAGTCCTACAATTGTCCGGCCATAACTAGCATGCGAGGCACCAAAAAGGATCTAACCATTTAGAATCATACCACGCGCCAGGCAAACAGAAAGGGAAAGGCCATATGCCAGACTAAAGATGGCCACACATAGCTACAAGGATAAAAACTGAGATCCACTCATTTAGACAGGAAACATTAATGGTAGACTAAGACCAAAATGATGTTATGAATCATGAAGACATCTTACCTAAAAAACAAAAGACACGCGTAGGGTAGCTAGATATAGGGAATGCCACGCGCAGAGACATGGGTCGTAGCCATAAATCAAATGCAGAGAGATATTCCGCATTCAAAGCCACGCGCCGGGAGATGGTTCAAGGCATAATGCCTCGCACAGAGCAGCAGAGTCTTCTACATCTCTTACTGCTACCTATGCACTGCTCTATAGTATTCCAACATAATCATGATTCTGGTCATGTAGATCTAATGTTTGATGTGAAAAATGTATTATATTGCACTCTGTTTACCATGTGCTGCTGCTTTTGCTGTTATGAGACCTGCGAGTGCTGCTGCGATATACTCTGTTGTTGCTGCCCTTAGAGCACAGGGAATTCAAAGATCTCTGTACCCATAGAGGAAATTCATTTCACAAAATAAAAATCAAACTATCCAATTAAAATAGAAATTATAAAATTAAACATTTTCATATATTAAATTAAGTAAATTAAATAAATTTCTTATTATTAAATAAAATTCTTATAATAACCCACAAACTTATAGCTAATTTGGGTACAAGGTGAAACTAGTTATATCTACGTGAATATAAGGATGAATTAAGGCTCATCCCCATTATGATGATTTCTCACTTGCCATTTAATTTAATTAAAGAAATTCTTTGGATGTGAACTATATTAAGAACTTGGTTGTGAATTATATTAAGAATTTCATTAAGATATATGTTTTTTATAATTTATTTCTTAATATATTTTTTAGCTTATCTTTTTTTTTTTTAATTTTTAGATTTTTAATTTATTTTAAAGATTTAATTAACAAGTATGTTTAAAGATGTAAAATATGTTAATATAAATTTAAATTTTAAATGAACTCAATTTTATATTATTTTTAATTCAATTTTATATTATTTTTAATTCATATGTATAATTCAAGGGAAAATTTTAAGGTTATGCAAAGTTTTATTAAGGGTTGAGTTCTTGATATGATAGTGATTTGTACATTGTTAAAGTCTATGTCATTCTCAAGCGTATTTATCTACATGCCTTCTCTTCTTATATGTGGTATTGTCACATAATTAGGATTAGCAACATTCTATAATGAAAGAATGTATTTGATTAAGAAGAAAACCACAAAGATTAGCAACTCTCGAGTTTCAAGTCTGCTTTATAGAAAACGCTAACAAGTTGTGCAAGAGATTTGTTATCCAAACCAATTGTGACTCATTAATCCAATTTCATCACCACCTATTATATGTTGTGTGGCAAAAATTTTGCATCTTTCTAATCACGTTTTAGGTCAGTAGATACTTGCCATTGTTTTACTTTAGATTTTTTCATGCAACTAACATGTTACAAAATTTTAACATATGTTTATTATTTGATGTGACCCCATTGTGCATTATGTTTAAATGCAATGTAGTTTGGAATTTGCGTATTTTATTTATGACAAGAAAGGATCAATATTGGACATGACATGGTCTTAGATCTCTAATGTATGTTAAGAATAAAGAATAAAGAATGTCAACTCTCTTCAGCTATCCAAGAAATAATTATAAATCATTAAAGTAAAAGGTGCACGAGAGGGGTGGAAAAACCCAGCTAAGGTAAAGGGTAGATCATGCCTCAAAGATTGTTATCTTTAAGGGATATTTGAAAAGAATAAAGAAAGGTGAGTCTCCTAAGTTATGGAAAAAGAAAAATAGATCATTGAAGTAAAAGGTGCACCAAAGGGGTGGAAAAATCAAGATGAAGAAAAGGGTAGCTCATGCCTCCATGATTTCTCCCTCTTTTCATTATAGCATTGTTGTTGTTGCAAGAAACACCCTCCAAAATATTGCCTACACTTGAATTTTGGAGCCTATTTATGATCTCATGATTGTCACCTCAAGTTGTCCATGTTCACTTCGTGATTGGTTGATACTTTTCTTATGCGATTTTAACTATCAAATTCACTTGCTTACACATGCTTAGCTTTCGATGCATTCACAAGCACACCTCTTTCTTCCAAGCTCAGTAGTCAATGTTTACCTCTGTAGACCAACATTGCACAACCCCTATCGACAATGCTTGGGATCATTGCACTATGAAATCCATGCCAATATTCAGTGTGTAACATTTTTTGACAATCTCTTTCACCCTTAGTGGCAATTATATCATGATATCATCATTTCAGCGAGCCCCCTCAATTGTCTCTTTTGCACACCTTTTGATTTCATGATTGTCAATTTCACTTTGTGACTGTCATTTTGCGTGCTTTTTCTTTTAGAAGTGTTTATTTTGTGTTCTCTTTGCTATAGCATGTTTCACTTTCATTTCCTTTAGATTTTGCAAGTGTCGTTTTCAATTTTTCTTACAGTCGCAAGTGTCACTTTTGATTGTCTTCACTCCTTCATGTGTTGCACTTTCGTGTAGCACTAGTGCACTCTTTCACATTAACTAATATTATAAATCATAAGAATATGCACTAGACACTCTCCCACAACTTATTTCATTTTATGGTTGCAATCAACACTTATTTCATAACTTGTGTTTTAAGTGTTGCAAAGCTAAATTTCAACTATTGTACTTAGAAATAAGTATCGCTTTGTTGTCGTTTCAAGGTTCTCATGTAAATTTTGAGTAGGGTGCATTCTATTGGCTTGTGTTTGATGGTATACACGTGTGTGATTCAGTTTTGAAACATGTTTACATCATATCGTCCCCTTGTTCCATTCATCCAACACTTAGTCAATTTTGGATTTCTTCCATGTCCTCACATCTTGCGCAACTCACGAACATACTTAATCTTCTAGGAAAGTGTTGAGTACTCTGCATTCTCCTAAGTCTAAGTGATGACATCCTTATCTCCTAGACCTATGCACTCAGCTCATCATAAGTACATTCTCCTCCACCGACACATTGAGCAACCTTGAAGCCTAAGTCATCTAACTGCTTGGCACTGCCAATTGGGAAATTCATGATATCTCATGCCCTAGATTATGCATTGCGTAGTTATAGTGGGTATTGGAGCCTTCATCTATCACTAGATTACCCAACTGCGCAGTTTCCCAAGTATCCTCTTCAACTATTATGCATTGCATAATTACAGTGTGTAACCTTGGTTCTCTGGCTTCTTATCTTATGCAACTACATAGTCCCTTATTCTGGTGATCCTCTTATTGCACATTGCATAGTTTTAGTGAGAAACAGGTCACCTCAGGGTCACTAAATTCCTTAACTATGAAATTCAATGAGTTTGTCCCTCAATCACTGAGCATTACACAGTGAAAATGACTAGTCTTTCTCCTCCTATTGACTCAAACCCCTCACTGCGCAATCATTTATCCTAGCTCGCTCTCTATTATGCATTGTGAAGTTCCACTAGACAGTAAGGTCTTCCCTCGTCTCTCGTGATGCCCAACTACACAATCTCAGACTCTTCCTTTTTTAGCACTCCTCACTGAGCATCATCAATCTGCAAGCTCAATAAGGAAGAGATAGAGATTGTGTAGTTGGGAATCACTTCTCATTGAGCATCATCAGTTAGAAAGCTCAATACCTTTCTTCCTGGACTCCTTCACTGCACAATAAGCTTGTTATGTCCTCCCTTTATTGTGCTTTGCATAGTTATAGTCAGCAGTGACTCAACTCTAGACCCTTGCAACAGAGAACTACATAATACCTTGAGCCTTTCTCTCTTTTGGGTAGCTTCCAGCATCAAACCTCTAGTCACTGTCTCCAGCACTTCAAACACATGCTTGTCTCTTCCTCTTACCATTGTGCAATATGAATTTTGAGTGCATAGTCTCTCACATCATACTTCATAGAATTATGCGATGTATCTAAGGAAGCTTGTCCCTTTCATCCCTTGCACATATCCATCATAGTTAGCATCTTCCATGAGTAAGAAAAGTCAGAATAGGTGGCTTCCATACTAATGTTGTCTTGTCATGAGTTGACTTCATATATAGGATTTATCATTTCAACATGGCAAGGTGATCTATAAGGGGGGTCATCAAGGTGACACTACAAAAGAGCACTCGTGAAGGAGTAGAAGAAAGAACCATCATGAAGGACATGAAAGAATCTTAGATCAAGACAATGACATGGAAACTCATGCTGATGTAAAAGGTTTTGACACTCACCTAGACCCTTCAAATGGTGAATATGTAGGAAAAATAAATATCCATCATGAAGAAGTCAAAGTCATAGAAGAAAGGAGAGAATTTTGGCATTGGCACTTTACGATGAAGTCCATGTCATCATTTCCAAGTCATGGCTTGTTCAAGTGTCATTAAAAAAGTAATATATTGAAATTAATGTGTAGATTCAATACTGATAATGAAGTTTTCTAAACCACAAGACTTGAAGCTACTCTACTAATTTTTGGAAGTTAATCATCATCTAAAACAAGAATCATCGGCATGAAAAAGGAAACATCATACATGCACATATATTTATCTAGAGGAAAGAAACTTCTCAAAACCCCTTACTATATGTATTTCATTAATCAGAGAATAGAGGAGAAATACAATTCTTTCTCAAACCTGAGCACACACTACAAGTGTATAGTCTATCCCGCTGACTAACTAATTGAACCTAGCCCAACAGTTAACCAATTTCAAGCCTTCTCAAGCTCATATTTTTTTGCGTTGTGTTAACACTCCGTAAATTTCCCTAGGCTAAGGAGAGAAATTTCAGAGGTAACAGAAAACCACTTGTAGGCTAGAATCTAGCCCTTCTAGCCTTGGAGAGGGCTCTCTCACTGAGGTTGTTCAACTAATCAAGTATTAGGCTAGGTATAGAGCTCAAAAAAGGCATTTTTCTTCAAAATGTTTCTCGTAATAAAGGAGACAAATCCATTGGGCATAGACTCATGTTGAAGTTATTATTTGTCTAATGATGTGATGTAGAGAGAGGGTTTTTCCACAGGGGAAAGGTAGGAAATCTTGGTGATGTAATCAAGTTAGATAACTATAGGATTGTGAGTGTAAGAAAGGTGAAAACAACCCTTAGAGAATCAAAACTGTAGGTGAATTATAAATATTTCTTTAAGAGGAAAACATAGATTACTTCGGAAAACTAAATCACAACACCATTAAGATGAATTTTGAATTAAACATCTGGTTCTTCCAAGCATGAAGTGTTATGAAACCAACTCAAGATAAGATAGAAAAGATAGATCAACGCCTTAGAATTCAGCCTCTTTGAGGGGGAAACCTCCTTTACATTACATAAATGAACAATTATTGGATGATTCAAATGAAAAGACATCCTCTCTATATATAGGAGTCTAAGGGGTCATAACATAATCAGAGCCTACATAACAATAATAATGTAAGGGCACAATAATAACAATAGTGGGCTTTTATGGGGCACAATAGTAACAATATGGGCACTCCATGGGTACATCAATATAATAAGTGGGTTGTACTAATAACAATATGGGGTTACACTAGTAGTATAAGGGCCTAACATGCCCCTCTCCTTCAAAAAGTGTTGTCCTCAATGCTTGAGTAGTTCTTGATACTTCTGTATAAAATTATTGTCCTCCCATGTGGAATCTTCAGTGGGCAAATTCTTCCACTTGATGAGATACTCTGAAATTGATCGATTTCGTAGCTGCCGGGTTCTTGTTTCTGTGACTGCTCCAGGTTCCAATATGGTTTTTCCTTCCTCTTCAATTTCTAGCAATATTGTTTGAATTGGGATCTTTTGCAAATTTTGAATAAGTGGCCATACTTCTTCATCCTTCTTCCATTCATCCCTTGCTTCGTTTATCCAATCTAGTTGGATAATAGAAATAGCACAAAACAATGCTTCCACATCCTCATCCTT